>JAFEME010000002.1:0-212222 GCA_018831755.1 Niveomyces coronatus | reverse complement strand
GCCCCCCCCCCCCCCCCCCCCCCTTACGAAAGACCCGCCTTCCATGGTAGTAGTAGTAGCAGCAGTAGTAGCAGTGCTGACTCTACCTCTCCAGCACAGCGCTACCTTCAGTGGCTGTCCATTTCGGCTCAAACCTTCAACGTCGGCAATTATCGGCGCAATGACGCGCCACATCCCACCGCCGACTTTTTCGATTTCAACAACGCAGAAGGCGAGCGCAAACGTCGCGCCGCTGCAGAGGCCGCCGTCGCCGACATGCTACGCTGGTTTCGCGACGGCGGCGTTGTCGGTATCCTCGATGCCACCAACTCGACAAAGGAACGGCGCAAATGGGTCTACGATGTCTGCCAGGCCAACGCCATCGACATTCTCTTTGTCGAGAGCAAGTGCGATCAGGAAGAAGTCATCATGGCCAATGTCCTGGACGTCAAGACGAGCAGCCCAGACTACAAGGGCCAGGACCCGGAGGACGCCGCCCGAGATTTCCGCAAACGCATTAGCCAGTACGAAAAGGTCTACAAAACCATCGATGGCGACGGCGACGAGAGCGAGTACACATATCTCAAGATTATGAACATTGGCAAACAAGTCATCATCAATCGCATCCAAGACTACCTCCAGAGCCGCATCGTATACTACCTCATGAATCTACACATCAGACCGCGCACCGTCTGGCTGTCTCGCGTCCGTCCGTCCTCGCTCACGTATTTCTGACCCCGTCTATGCTAACGCCCTCGAAGCACGGTGAATCATTATACAACCTGGATGGCCGCATCGGTGGCGACACCATGCTGTCGCCTCGAGGCGAGTTGTATGCCAAAAAGCTGCCAGAACTTGTCCGCGAATCGGTCGGGGTAAGCGCTGATCACACAAGTCAACGCGCTTCGGCAAACTCTAACTAAACCCCGCCTAGGATGACCGGCCGCTCACTGTTTGGACCTCTACGCTCAAGCGAACGATTGCCACTTCGCGCTGGCTGCCCCAGCATTATAATCAGCTCCAGTGGAAAGCCCTCGATGAGCTGGACTCGGGCGTCTGCGACGGGCTCACCTATCAAGAAATCAAGGACCGCTATCCTGAGGACTTTGTAGCTCGCGACGACGACAAGTATAACTATCGCTATCCTGCCGGCGAGTCGTACCGCGATGTGGTTATCCGCCTCGAGCCCATCATCATGGAGCTGGAGCGCAGTGAGGACATTCTCATCGTCACCCATCAGGCAGTTCTCCGTTGCATCTATGCCTATTTCATGAAGAAGGACCAAGCAAAGAGTCCTTGGATGAATGTCCCCCTGCACACGTTGATCAAGCTGACGCCCAGAGCGTATGGCACCGAAGAAATTCGTTACGAGGCCAACATACCTGCGGTCAGTACTTGGCGTGGCAAGGGTAGCACAGCCAAGCACGAGGCGCCCACTGGTGATACCATGTAAGAGGCCGGGTTAGGCGGGCACGGCAAGGATGCGGTGGCCGTGGATCTGCAAGAACACAAGAGCACTCACGAATTTGGCTAAACAAGATGCATATAGACATTAGAGAAACAACGAGCTCATGACATTCAGAAAGAAATCTTGTGCTTTGCACACGTTCTTGGGTGCCAATAATCAATACGAGTACAGCGAGCCTTTGTTTTGATACCGTTATAACATGTAGTTTGACAACACGCCCCCCTCCTCTCCTTCATATTCCTACATATGGGCAATGTCCGTCTTCTATTTTCTTTTCTTTTTCATACTCTCGCGCATTCTTGCCTTCGTACGTCCGGTTCGTGAAACCAGGGACAGGGCTTGATTAGCCGCCCTATGGCACAGTTGTGCAGGCATTCTGTGTTTTTCCTCCTTGCGACAGTGACTGACTTTTTTTACTCCTCTCCTTTGCATTTTCCCTTTATTTGCTCTGTTTTCTGCTTTGCTTTGCTAACATCCAGGCTATCTTGGCAAAGGCTTCGGTAAGGCGACCATCAGAACGACTAAACCGAAGCATAAACCTGCACGATACATGGAATCATTCTTCTTTTTCTTGTTCTTATTCTTTTGTAATCAAGAATAACAGATCTTCTCCAGAGACTCTCACAGACGAGAGGGAAAGAAAGAAAGCAGCACCCATCACTAGCATGGCGTATTACTTCCAGCCTCCCATCATCATCCCCGCGAGGCCGCAGCCCTCTGGTGTGCTAGTCCCACGGCCACCTCGCAGCGCGACGCTCCTCTATCCGGCGACGCTGCATCCCTTCCATACAAGCCCATTCCTGCCGCTCGTGATGCCTCCACCGGCCACGACGCTCATCCAGCAGCAGCAGCAGCAGCAGGTACTACCGCCGCAGTATCTCCCGCTACTCATGCCGGCCCCCATAGCCCCCGTGTATAACGTGTTCACGTTTCATCAGCAGCAGCAGCAGCAGCAGCAGCAGCAGCCATGGTCGTCTCCCCGGGCCGACGGGGGCGGCGGCGGTGCTGAAGCGGGAGGCGGGAGGGTACTGGGAGAGGTCACGGACGACGCGCGAGATGCCACCGCAACGGGGGCCCCAACGGCTGTCACAACGCCGCCAGCGGCGAGCCCGTCCCGGCACGCCATCTCGCTGCGCATCGTCGTGGTGCTGCCGCAGCAACCGGGCAGCAGCGGCGGCGGCGGCAACGAGGCCGGGCCGAGGTGCATACTGCACGACGTGCGCTACGCGGCGGCGCCGAGCACGACGGGACGCGTGCGCGCGGACGCGAGGCACCTGCTCTCGCAGCACGGCCTGGCGATGCCCGGCGGGGGCGCGGCGGGCGTGCTCCGCGTGACGAGCGGCGAGGGGCCGCCGGCGGTGCGCGTGGAGGCCGACGGGAGGACGGTGGTGCTGTTCGCGCCGGTGGTGTGGGAGTGCGCCGACGGCGACGCGGAGGGCGGCGACGGGCGGCGGCGGTTCGCGGAGAGGGTGGAGGAGGCGGCGAGGATGGGGGATTGGTTGGTGTATGTGTTGGTTTGTTGAGAAGGGATGGAAAGGGGGGGGGGGTGGTGTTTCTGGAGTATTACGGAGGGTGGACTTTTTTTTTCTCTTTTTTTTTTTATCTTCTTTGACTCGCAATGTGAAAGATTGAGATGAGATGCGGTAGATGAGTTTCATATAGTGCTTGGTTGATAGACTCTTGGTTATCGAGGCCCCCGAGTGCGCAGAGGGTGGAAAGAGGTGCAGGACGAAAATCGTATGGGACTTGACAACACGAACCAGGCAAAAATAAAAATCTAAAACTATTCAGATGAATACCAAAAAATAAATAGAGGGAAGTAAGAATGAGGGAAAAAAAAAACGCGACGATTCTGCCCGGATAAAGAGAGATGCCTTGAGAAAATCACATATAACGATACCCTCTTTTACGAGGCAATACGTACATAGAATCCCATCATGACCGGGAAAAAAAATTACAAATACAACTACATCCCCTCACACACATACACACCATCCCATAGAGGCAAGTCATGAAGTAGTCAAAAGTCGGTGTCAATTAGAAACAAGCCAATTCCTTTTCCCTCCCCGGTTCCTTCAACAAATCAAAAACTCCTTCGCCTTTGCTTGCTTGTCCCTCCATCGGAATTCCTCCATCCTCCTCCCTTTTTTCCCTTTCAAATAATATAGACGCAGCGGGTTTTTTTTTTGTTTTTGTTATTGTCAACAGATGAATGAAAAACGTCCTGGAGTATAAACCCTTCTGCCTCGATATTTTTGAATAAACAACATCCGCAATCTACAAGACCTCATTTCACCAAAAAAAAAATACGACAGGAATCCGCCAAAACAAGGAAAAACCATCAAACCATCTACTCCAAAGCAAGTGGCCAAGAGTAAGACTCGGGTCAAAAGGGGTAATGGAAGAAGTGAACATTGCTGACAAGCCAGAACATAATTATTAAAATAAAAACACATTCGCCACCATGGTCTAGTCGCACCAGAGACAGGGAACAAGGAAAACGTTGAAGCATGACGCATGTAAAAGAAACTTCCCAGCACAAGAGAACTGTATTGTCAAAAAGCCAGCCCACACCCGTTTGTCACTGATTCGTCTTGACACGCTTCGGTATGCGCGGTGTCGCTGGCTTGCCCCTGTTCCCTGCCCCGTTAACCTGTGATCCGGGTGTTCCGGCCCCGGATCCGTCGTCCTCGATCTTCACTGCGGACGGCCGCCTGCGCTTGTTCGAGGCAGGCGATGTGTTGGCGCTTGGACCGCTCGAGCTCGTCCCCTGCTGGCTTTGCTGTAGCTGCATGCCCGGGGCTTGAATCTGACCGGGAGCGGGGCTGCCGACGTGAGGCGACCCGGGAAGGTTCATGCTGGCGGCGGCTGGACTGGCCCCCATGCCAAACTGATTGAAGCTTGGTGTCCTGGGCATACCTTGCGGTATTTGCCCGTTCATCATTGTCGGGGGCGCGTTGATATATGTCGACACGTACTGGTCCAGCGCAGCATAAGGCCCAAGACCGGGGTTGCTATGCGTGAAGCTGAAAAGCGGATTCATCTGCCCCATGACTTCCACAATCTCTAGAAACTGGTAGACCGCCTCGGTGACACCCTGCCTATTGACGGCGGAATCAGGGAGGTCGTTGAGAACCTCGGGCGGCTCCCTCTGCGGGGACTTCAGCTGCTTCCCCTTGCCCTTTTTGGACATTTCCGGGGACTGCTTGCTATCGGTTGAGTTGACCTTGTGCCACTCCTTCATCCACATGTGCGCGGGTTTGGCAGCGTCAATAACTTGCTTGCGAGCAAGAAACTCTTCGTGGCTGTTGGCCAAGAACTCAAAGACCTCCATCTTCTGCTCATGGTCGAATTGTATGCGCAGAGTGCCGCTCGAGACCAGGTGCGATCCAGTCTCGAACCAGTATATCAAACTGGCACGGGGATTCTCGATGCAGTATCCCTCGTTGGGTAAGGGCCTGTCGGCGGTACCTTGCCCCAAGGTCAACTGCATCGATTTCACGCCGCTACCAAAGTGTGTGTGCAGATACCGAGCAATGGCTGGGAACCCGATGTCGTACTGTCGAGGCCCGGCATCCTCGCCTTCCGGGCTGGTGTGAAGCGTGTGGCGAAATGTAGCCATCGTCGAAAAGAAACGCCCGACAAATGCATTCCAGTAGCTCAGATCATCTCGGCTCCGGGCTCCAGAATAAGCGCTCAGATGTTCGCTGAACTGGAACAGCTTGAGTAGACATTGAGCCTTGGCAAACTCTCTCCGCTGCTGTTGGTGGAAAAGAGAGTTGTTCATGGCCATCTGCTGAGCGGCGGCAGCACTCATTTGTTGCGCCATCATCGGATGTTGCTGCTGCTGGGGATGACTACCCGGCTGCTGTGGTTGTGATTGTGGCTGTTGCTGCTGCTGCTGCTGCTGCTGCTGCTGCTGTGGTGGTGGTGGTGGTTGTTGCGGTTGCGATTGCTGCGGCTGCGATGCTTGCCCGGAAGGCGGGTGCTGCTGTGATTGTGGTGTCTGAGCACGGGCGTTGGGACCAGTTGCTACCGTCTGTTGCGGTGTCTGCTGACCGGTTGGGGCCGGCGTTCCAGCCTGCGAGCCCTGTGCAGGCGTTTGCTGTCGTTGCTGAGCTTGGCCGGCAGCCTGTTGCTGAGCGTGGTGCTGCTGCTGCTGTTGTGCTTGGGCCTGAGCATGAGCCTGAGCCTGGGCCTGGGCCTGGGCTTGGGCCTGAGCCTGGGCTTGGGCCTGGGCTTGCTGTTGACTTTGCGGACCTGGCTGGCCCTGTTGCTGCATTTGTGGCCCTTGCTGCTGGCTTTGTTGTTGCATCTGCTGCTGGCCAGCCATATGAGCCTGCATATTCGGGCCACCTTGCTGCTGCGCTTGATGCTGAGCAAGCTGTTGTTGTTGTTGCTGATGCTGCTGCATCGCTTGCATCTGCTGCGCGTTTGGCCCACCTGGTTGCATTTGACCGTGAGGTTGCTGCTGCGGCTGAAATCCAAATTGCTGCGCCATGAGAGCCTGTGCTTGTGGATGCTGCATCTACGCAAGGTCAACGTGAGAAGAGACCATGGATAATTGAGGAAACGGCTCTTACAGGGTTCAGTCGGCCAGCCTGACGCAGCTGATTCAACTGGTGGGGAGAAATCTGTACGCCCATGGGCATGCCGTTGGCGGCCATGCCATTCGCCATGCCGGCGTTTCCCATGGCGTGTTGTGCCATGAGGACTGATCGTTGTTGCTGCTGTTGCTGGGGTGTCATGACTGACTGGTGGCGCATCGCGGCAAAGGCAGCCGGATTGTTGACTATGAAGTGAGACGTATCAGCATTGCATCAAGGCGCTGACCAAAGTAGGGAAGGGAAATCAACGATACTTACATTGATTCTGCAGCTGTTGTTGATGGAGCAACTGTTGTTGCTGAGCAGGGCTTAGGTGCTGGAGAGATGCCTGAACGTTAGGATTCCCGCCATGTTGTAGAGCCGACATCATGGCAGGATTCATCCCGCCTGGATTGCCAGCTCCCATCGGCCCGCCGGCGAACTGATGTGGAATTCCCCCGCCAGGTGCACCAGGTTGTCCACCGTTCACATTCATGCCTTGTCCCATGGGGTGCCCTGCAACGCTTGGGTGACCCATGCCAGCAGGATGGCCCTGGAAGTTGGGTCCCATACTTGCAGCCATCATAGCTCTGATAACACGCCGGCTATCCACAGGCGGCGGATTTCGTCAGGTGAACTGCGTGCTATCGCAGACACATGCGTTGACGACAGAGTACAGCGAACGACAGGACGGTGACCGTTATCAAAAGTCGACAAGCCAACTATAAGCGAGTATCGGGAGCGGCTATTGGCCGAGAGGAGCAGTGGTCGGAATAGGCGATCGGCAATGATGTGAGCCGCGGAGTCGGACCTGATGCGACTGAGCGAGTATCGAAGGGAAAACGATCCAGGACAAGGCTGCTTCGGAGATGGTGGTGTCGGGGAACAGAGAAAGGCAGAGAACGCGCGGGTAAAGCCTGGAAAGGAGCGAGAGCAAGTTGCGAGTTCGTACAAGAGAGCGTGTGTGACAAATGGCGTAACAGTGATACCATAGATCAGGGCGCCACAGAAAACGAGCCTTGAGTTGAGGGAGTACACACGGGGGTTGGTGGCGCGCGCGCGTTCCGAAAGCGAGCAAACGAGGAATATTCGACACAGGACCGCCGCGACGAGGATGAGAGGGTAAAGCAATAGAGTATGCAGAAGAATAGATGATAAAGATGATGCACGCGATACGCGGCAGTCCAGAAGCCCAAGCCGACGATGGAGGAGAGGGAGGGGGGTGTCTGGGGGTTGGGCCTGCGATGCGCGCGCGAGTATGAACTGAAGAGACTATGAGGGGGTCGAGAAGAGACCAATACTCGCGAGAATGGCTGGGCGGCTTGGGGGCCGTGTTCAGCGATATGTATTTCTGGACGCACTGTAGCCTGTAGGCCTTCTTGGGGGGAGGGGGGGACGCAGCGCACTGAGCTGATTGACAGGCAGGTTCCTGAGGTTTTGCACTTGGGGCAAGCCGTTTGGGGGCTCTCTCCCTGTCCCCAGCTGGCGCGCGGCGTGACAGGGCTGGGCGGCGGCCTGCTAAGGCAAAACAGGCAGTACAGTAGAAGTACAGTACTGTATGTATGTACCAGGAGCGAGGCGAAGCGATACTGTCAGAGACCCGGAGAGACAGGGACAGAAAAAATGACAAAGCAACACTCAATAGAGGCGATATGACAGATGACGGAGATCGGAGCAAAGAAGCAAGCCTCGAAGAGTGAGCGCAGAAAGGATTGAAGTTATATGTAGAAGCGCAGATGGAGGATTCAATAAAAATCCAAAATATGCTGGCAGGTGCAGAGAAACAAATCAGATCCCCTACCGTGTTAATTGTCGGGCGCTGCGCAAAGGGGGCGTGGGCGCTGTAGCAGGGCGCTGAGCACTTATTAGTGTGTATCTCGCTGTTGCGTGTGCGCTGCCACGCTGAATCATGCACCATGCACTGGTCGTGCAGAATGGCTTTTTTTTTTTTTTGAGACACATGCAATCAATACTTGAGCGGCCATCAGTAGACGAAAGAGACTAGCGCTCTTAAAACTCAGCGCAAAGCTGTGAGTCTATTTTACTCATTCTTCCTTTCTTTCACACGCGTCGAACTTGCTGGTATCTCAGTCCCTTTCTACCTTCTTCTAGGAACGGTGAGGCGACGGAGACGCCGTCATTACGGTGGGCCCCTCCGCGAGACAGGAACTGTCAATCAGTCACAATCGAGGATGTGCATTTATCGGTGGCCTGAAAATACAGGCGACACAGCGCGAAGTGGAGCACGATGAGGCGCACCCACGCTTGAATAAGTTTTTATCACATTGAAATACCCCGGTTTGGATACTAGCGCAGACGCTAGTGCCATGTTGTGCCGGGTTTATCGCTATATCAGAGTTTCTGTGCTGCACTCGGCATCCGACTGTTGCCACATTCACCTATGCCTGCAATCAAGTACAGGATCGGGTTCTTCGTACACGTTGTGAGATTGTGTAGACTCGAGAAATGTTTAACTCCCTCTTGTACGTGAATAGCTACAGTCGCGTAAGTCGACTTACTATGACTTAGGTGAGTGGTGCGTTAGTACGCTAGCGCTGTAACCAGGTATCAGGTATTGACAAATGTGATGGTAGGCACGTGATGTTATACAGTGTGATCCGAGTTCGCACACTATTCCAGGCACTGTCATTCATTAACCTCAATTTTTTTTTTCCTTGCTGCTTCACTCTTGGCTTTCCTTAATCACGACCTTACTTCGTCTCGAGACGTCTTCAATTCTTGACCACTTGCGAGTCGTCCTTGATGATAAGCGGCCGTTATCGTGTAAAAATTGGTTTCTTTATAACCACATAGAATTGCTGGACTGTCAAGTACTCGCGTCGTCGGTTGTTGCAGTCGAGAGTCCGTGTCTCGGAGAGTTTTCCTTTCTCTTCTATTTTTCTTTGCTTTTCTTTACATTTTCGCCTCGCCAGCCGTATACCTAGGTGGGTGTGACCGTCGGCACAAACTGAAAAACTTTTCACAAGGTACGCGTTCACTTGCACTCCTCGAGCTCTACCACAATCGCATCACCGCCACGGAATGATGACAACATAACACTTTCTTCTTTTCTTAACTGAATCGACCATGAAGCAACATTTCGGATCCCCTTCGCAAGGGATCTGTTACTTGCCAGTATTACCTGTCTGACTTTGGTTCTTGGCCGCTCATTTAACCATGGCTAAGGATGCGTAGCAATTCGCCAAGCATACAATCATGCTAACAATTGAACAATATAGTTTCATGTCCAAATTCGAACGATTATTGACCACAGCTCTCCGCGAAAGCCCACAACACCAACGTAAGTCAGACTCTCCCACACAGCACCCAGTTGTTGTTTGGCGCGGTGTTTTCATGATGAAATTTCCCATCAATTCGCAGTTTCCACTCGAGTCCCATTGAGCCTTTTTGGGACAGATGACGGATCAATCTTCCTTGGATGTCTGATATACACACTTTCTTTTTTTTTCGAGTTGTTTTGCGTTGTACGCGATGGTACTCAAGCTAACTTGCAAAAGCCTACAGAGACCTTGTCGTGACATGATTCCCATTGCCATGCGTAGTAGCGATCAATACAAACTTATTTTCTTATTGCAACGTGATATTACAGCGTCAACCGTCAATGTGTCTTATGCATGTGCTAGTCCCGAGAAATGACCTCATTTAGCCGATACCGTCAACCTTGTTTCGCTTGCCCAATGTATGCGTTGTATGTGTAGATCTGCGTGTGCTCGAATATTGATGAGTGAAGTGACAAACTTCTAGATCCGAACACACGGTTGATGTTATAAGTGGACCTGTTGATGAATTTCTCATGATGGTCTGCAGAGCGCCAGCTATCTAACCTATACTTTTACACCCGAGTAATAGACTACGATATCCAATTCTCCCAAAGTTGCAGAACCACGCGAATACCACCGTATCAAAATACATCGGGGTAGAAACGAAACAAGGTCATTTGATCATCACATCGTCGCTCATACAACCCTCACTTCCTCTCTCGGCTCGTCCCTTCTGACCCGGCCTCCTACGATACCTCTCCTGTTGCGGCCGGTGCGACCTCTACCCAGCCAGTTGAGCTTGAGCATGCGACACAGCTCCGCCATCTTTCGGTTGCTGTCGTCCTCGCTCTCGCCCGCGCCGCCGACTAGACTCGCCAGTACGCTCATGCACTGCAGCATGCGGCCGACCATATCCGTCACCTGCTTCGAGTCCTCGACATTCTGTTCCCGCACGCTGCTGAGCACCGGGTGAGTGCTCGACGGCGTGTACGGCCGGATCATCCCAGCCGCCGCTGCGGCAGCGGCAGCGGCACCGTCACTCCCGTGACTCCCGTACGAGACGTTGCTGACGGCGCGGCTGCGACCGCCAGAGGCGGCGGACCCGCCGTCGCCGAGCAGTGTCGTGCTGTTGGAGTTGTACGAGCCGACAGAGAGCTCATGCGACGCGGAGGTGCCGGGGCGCATGAGCATTGGGAAGTAATCAGGTGGCGAGGTGGACATGGCGGCGGCCGAATAGTCGGACGAGGAAGACATGGCAGTGGCGAACGAAGATGGGAGGAATTCCAAGGAGAGACGGGAAAATATGGTCTTGAGCGTTTCATGACGCGGCAGGATGATGTTGTCGCGGAAAGATACGAGCACAAGCCTGCGTATATCAAATATCACGACAGCCGAGTCAGGTTTGTATGAGGACTGGGCGCGGCTGGGCGATGACTGGGATGCTGTCCCTGATAGTGATGCTCTGCCCCAGAATTCGCGGGCCTGCTCATAAGTGAGAAGCGTGCCGCGACCTGCCACTTCAAGTTCAATGGGCAGAAATACGGCTTGAAGATAGGGCAGGACGATTGTGAAAGTAAATAGCCACAATTCGACTAGGGTTGGAATGAACCTGTCCTCAGAAGCTTGACGTAAAGTATGGTCCAGAAAAGCGAAACCAGTGGCGAACAGTTGTCGCAGATCATCCATCATATTGATGGGCGAACGCTTGTGAATACAATACTGGATATGCATCTGCACGATGCGATTGATGTCCTCGACTGGCAGCCGGACGTCTTCGCCTTGGAAAACCACAGCCAAAAGTGACTTCAAGTACGGCCAAGCCTCGTCCAGCGAGGATGGGATCTTGAGCCCGAGCCGCGCCGACTCGGACGTGTCGTGCGAGGAGCTCTGCTGCGATAATGAGGGAAACGGCACCGTGCCAGAAAGATCCCCGGTAAGATTCATAGACGACTCATTGTCCAGACGACTATCTGACCTATCGGCATTCTTCTTGTCCTTCTTGCTCTTGGAGAAGCCGCTGGTGGACAAACCAACACTGGAGGGCAGGTGAAAGTTGTACAGACTGCTTGGCGCGTTAGGGTCTGTGGGGCGAGAGTTACTTGCAGCAGACGAGAGCGGCAAGTGATAGTCGTCCTTGAGTTTTTGCTTCTGTCGCGATAGAAAGTGGTGACGCTTTTCCTTGCCCTTCTCCTCGGGGTTGCTAGAGTCAGTCGGCCGTATCGTTGCAGAGGATGAGTTGGCAAGGCTGTATAATGACTGCGCCGAATCAGTCAAGCTGGCTGTGCTAAAGTTGCCGCGCTGAAGGGCGGACAACGCAGAGCCGATCTTGCTTGGGCTGGGAAGCGCTTTGTCCTTGCCCTCGCCCTTGACTGCACTCATCTTAACCGGCCTAGAGAAGAGTTTCGACTTGGCCTTTTCCGATTTCGAGAGGGGCTTACTGATGTTTTTTTCGGCATAAGCCGCCGGTATGGGCGGGGGCGGGGGCAGGGACAGAACAGGTGAGCCGGCCTCACCGGGTGAGCTGGGACCAGACCGAGGAAATGCTGCGTTGGCTGCAGTGGTGGCCGTCGACAAGGGCGTGCTGATGTGAAGTCCGCCTATGGTGCCAAAGCCGCTGTCTCGAGGCGCGCTGGCCTCGGTCAGGCTAAGGGTAGGCGGATTCGCAGGCACTCTGCTGCCGCTGCTACCGCTGCTGCCTCGTCGCGGCCCGTCGTTCGGCTCGCCAGGGAAAGGAACCGTCTGAGATCGCTGCCGGGTATGTGTGGTGCTCTGATGAGACATGACGGCGGCCTGCGCAGCAATCTGGCTTGCAGACAACGTCCCGCGCAGTGGCTGTTGCTGAGACAAGCCGACATGTGACAGGTTCGATGACATAGCCGATGGCAGCGATGGTTCAAACATGCCTTGTGTGGCAGTGAATTTCCGACTCTCGGCCTTGTGAAGGGTTGAAGGTGAGCTGTGTGTGGCGATTCGTGGTGAGCCGGGGTTGGGCCGCGAGAAGGAAAAGCTTTGCAAGCTGGAGCTGCTGTTGTTGGCTTGTGACATGAACTGGGAGTAGATCGGGGTCGCGGGTGAAGCGACTCGCTGTCGCGGCTTGGCAACATTGATAGAGGGAGTGCCGGTCGACGAGGTGGCTGCGGCTGCGGCGGCGGCGGTGCTACTATTCGTGTTGCCACTGTTTCCCTCGTGAGTAGGTATCGACGAAATGGATGGATCGAGCTGAAGCGGCGGTGGGCGCCTGGACATCGACGCAGGTCGCTGTTTGTGATGTGCGAAGCTAGCGGCGGCAGCCGAGGATGGTAACGACGGCGTGGCTGTTGTCGACGAAGATGTGAGCGGCGAGAAGCTGCCAGGAGCCCGCCCTTGACGGGCAGAGGACGGCGCGCCGGATCCATGTGTGGGATGATGATGCATTGTTGCTGTCGAGACCAGGCTATGTGCAGCAGCAGACGAGCAAATTGTCCATCATGGCTCCGGCCGCGGCGGACACGAGACGAGATTCGCAAATTTTGAGAAGGGAGTGGATAGAAGATAGCTGAAGGTGAGGAATATAGAGGTTCGACTTGGTGGAGAAGGTGGCGGCGGGGTTGGAGGGACGTTCGAGTTGGCGTCGATTCGATGGCGGACACTGCTGAGAGATGTTTGCTATATGTGCGGTCTTTGAGATCGCGGTATGAGAAGCTGCGGCGAAGATGATGACTGATGAAGTTGTCGTGAAGCACGACGTGGAAAGGGTAGGATAGGTTGGGCAAGGGAAGGAAGCGAGGTACGAGAGAGGAAGAGCTGCTGGTCAGAGTCGGCCTAGGCGGGCTGCTAACATGCGCCAAGGACCAAGACAGGGTCTTTTCTGGGGGCTGACAGGGATCCAGTTTCGGGCCCTTACAGTGTATTCTAGAATTGGTCAAGCCTCACTTCTGCCAATACAGGCACTGTACGGAGTACATACTGTACCTAGTACTGTCTACTACTACCTCCAGGGTACCCCAGTACAGTACCTCATAAAGCAAACACCGACAGCGGCACTGTGAACCCCGCGGCTGCCAAAATTCAACAGGGCACAATTCTTCGTTCCGCCTATCGATCAAACGTCCTCAATTCTCAACCTGCTTTCTCACGACCTCTCCTCCGCCGTTCTCCTCTCCTCCCGTCTTTGGAGAAGTAACGAGGAAAAAAAAAAAAAGCTTTATCACCGCCATGTCTCAGCCACAACCCAACGCATCGCTCTCCGGCCAATACGCCTCCCCCACCAACCAGCCGTTTGCCGTCGACATCTCCCTGCCCGCCGCCGTCGATAAGCCGGTCTACCTGGACGCTCTGCGGACCGCCGTCGCCGACGCGCAGGCGAAGATCAACAAGGAGCTCACTGCGCGTATGGAAGAGGACAAGGCGCGCAACGGAGCCGCGGCGGACGAGGTCAAGGAGGAGGAGAATTATGGCGAGGAGGTGCAGGGAGAGGAAGACTGAGGGACGAGAGCCGAGTCTTGATATCTACAACTTCTATCCTATGTCCTAGAGGCAGGACATGAGACGAGAACTATGGTTTTGCGATATCAAAGAGAAGACGGGAAGAAGAGGAATTGGGATATAGTATATTGGCACAGCACGGCCAAAAAAAAAGAAGCAACGATAAGAGGGGGTATTTGCCGGGACTATCTATAACGCACCCAGACTCCGCCATGAGAATGACACTCGAAAGACTCCGATCGGAAGGCGAAAAAAAAAGGGGCAAAAACAGAGACAAGACAAATGCAACGAGAAGAGGCATACTCTCACGATTGTTGCGCCCAGACCGGCGTCTTGGACGCTCGCTGCCCACCGCCTCCGTCGACGCTACTCAGACAGCCCCAATGCACGACCCTATTATCCGGGAGCACGGCCACGACGCTGCCGCCCACTCGCATGCCGCCGCCCAGGCGTCGATGACAGACCACACACAGCCGCTCGTCGGTAATGGCTACGTGCCTGTTCCGCCCACCACTGCTAGCGCCGCTGCCGAGATGCAGCTCAGCCGCGACGCTGATGCCCTCGGCCTTGCGCAAAGCCGCCACGACGCGCGCCTCGTTGACCGTGCTGTTGGCAGACCGGATGCGTCCGCAAAAGTACGACTCGAGCGCGCTCACCGGTAGGTCGTCCGGGATCAACCCGAGCGAGGACGTCGCCGGGAGGCGCGCGCCGTGCTTGGAGAGCAGGTCGAGCGCGGGCTCGAGCTGCGGCGTGTGCGGCGATGATGGCTGTAGGTAGAGAGAGAGGAGCGTGTGGTAGATGGATGGCGTCGCATCCTCGTCCTCGTCCTCGTCATCTTGTAAGAGTAGCGCATCTTTTGGAGTGGTCGCTTGGCGCTGGATGCGATTGCAGTATCTAAAATAACATTAGATTCGAGCGAGTACACGTGGATGTAAGTAGAGTCGAAATTCGAAATACATACTCTTCTGCCTTGGCGTAGTTTTGCATCTTGAAGACAAAAATCTCCAGTGCCTGCTTGTGCTGCCCCATGTTGCAAAGTACTACCGCTTGCGCTTCGTAAAACGATGCATCTTCAGTCCCCCGTCGTCAGTATGCACTAAAACACTCTGGTATTACAGAATTTGATGGTCACTCACCGGCTCTTGGTATCAGCGTAAACGCCTTGCCGAGGCTGTACACCGGATTCGGCGCTTGCAAGAACTTCAGGAAGCGCTCCATCAGCGGCTCCCACTCCTCGTCACTGCGCTGCACGCGCTCTAGCGCTGCCACGTACAGCTCCACGAGCCTATTGTGCAGGTCTGGCGTCGAGTCCTCGAGCTCCATCACGACATGCTCCAGGTACTGCCGCTCCAGCGCCTGGTCAACCGTCCGCAGAAACGCCGCGACGCGCTCCCTCGGCAGCGTCTCCGCATTCTCCGTGTCGCCTGTGAAAATCTCCATGGCAAACTCCGGATTCGCGCGCAGCGTCCACTCGGCATTGTCAAGTATCAGACCAATCTGCGAGGGGGGCAGGCTCTGCAGGTACTGGATGGTACGGTTCGGCCCGTGCAGTGTCGGCGCGCGCTCGTCAGCCTTGGCCGAGGTGCCAAATTTGACGAGCAGGGCCAGGGCTTCCCTGTGCAGCCTTTTGCCGTAAAAGAAGTCGATGAGCTCGTTGTAGCGGTGCTGCTCGACGAGTTTTTCGTTGACGACTTCAGGGTCGCAGAAATTGGGGATGCGAAACAGAGAGCTGGCAAGAGACGGTTGAGAAAGCATGTAGGCGCGAAACAGAGTCGTGTCGACGAGACGGAATGTGCGCTGGAGTTTCTCCTGTAGCTGAGCCTCGGTTTCATTCTGACCCATGCGCAGGAAGCGGTCTGTGGCGTCCTCACCGGGGCTTGCATCTTGTGGTTTGAGCTGGCCCGTGGCAGGGTCGATGACGCGCTGCAGCCGTGCACGAGTTCCAGCCAGATAACCGTTGAGCTCAAAAACAGCCTTCATCAAGTCCTTACCTTCGAGGGGTTTTTCGGGCGCTGGTATGGTGTCGGGAGAGGTCTGCTCCTCAGTAGCGTCGGATGAGTCTCTCTTAGCCGACGCAATCGACGCCACCTCTGCAGCTGTTTTGCGCTGAGAGCCCATAAAGTAGCGGGCGAACCCACCAACTGTAGAGGTGGAATTCTCGGTGATATCCTCCGACTTGCGATGAGCATCGCTGCTGGCACGCGGAGTAGGGCTGGTGCCGTCGGAAGCCTTTTCGGTCGCGTCCTTGCCAGCCCATTTGGAGAGCTCGCCAGAGATGACAGGCGGGTATAGAGCCAGCACACGCTCTGGTGGAGCATGGACATCGTCCTCATTGAACAGATCCATAGCCTTGCGGTACTTTTTCTCCTCAAAGAGCACTTCTGCTTTTTGCATCTTGACTGCTCGGAGGGTTTCCACCTTGCTCTGGAGAAGCGCATCTTCCAGCATGTTGAGGACACTGATGGCCTCGTCGTAGCAGCCCGCATCAACCAGCTCCTTGACCTGTGCATCATAGTCTGTGGCTCCCATTTTCCAGACACATCTTTCGCTGGATATATGGAACCCCTTGCCTGCGTGGGCCAGGCTGAGGTTGGGTGGAGGAAAATGGAGCTGGGCAGCGCCGGGGAGCGAGATGGTCTGCATGAGTGAGAGTGTTTCCGGATTTCGCACCTCCAGTGAGCCCTTTGCCGGCGGTTGTAGGGCCACAATGTATGGATAAGAGTAGCCGATAGAGTCGGGGGCCGTCGCCCAGGGAATCTGGCGTTTTTCTAGGGGCGTACCCGCATCGTCGATGAATAGTGTGTTGATGTCCTTGGCAAGCAAGACCTGCCCGTCGGCAAGCTTTGCTGCCAGAGGCTTCGGCATGTAGCCTCCTAGACCCATGTAGCCCATACTGGCACTGCTCACGGCACCGAATCGGCTGCTCTGCCCGGCGGCTCCGACGGTGCCAGGCCCAACGACTTCCTCGATGGCGTGTGTGAGAGCGTCGACCATGACGTAGCCGCCATTCATACCACACACGACTTTTGTGGCGCTCGCCCACGTCACACTACGAATCGACTCGGTGAGAACCACCTCAGCCATTCCACCTCCTAATTCGCACTCGTGCCAACTCCAGAGAAGCAGGCGCCTCTTGACGGCGACGGCTAGCCGGGAGATGATTTCGGGGATGCCCGTATCAGAGTCCTTGACGATGTTGGAAGTGACAGCGAAGCTGGAGGCGTTCTTTGTCTTTTCGAGCGTCTCGACTAGCTCGTATGTCTGCAGGTCGTGCAGCGAGACATGGTAGTTGGACAGAGAGACGATGGTGTTGGCTTCCTTGATTATGGCGAGCTGCTCGATGGCGCGCGTCGAAAACCTCTCCACCTCGCGTAGCAGGTCCGTCGGCCGCGAAGAGTCCCGCGAGGGTGGGCGCTGATGCTGGTCGCTGCTGTTGCGCGGAACGCTCGTCGAGAGGGAATTGCCAGCCCTTTGAGAGGCGACGCTGCTGGCGCCATTTTCGACGGCCGCAGGGGGATCGTTGAGCCTGTATATCCGGAGCGCGCCACTGTTAAGGCCAACTAGGATTCGATCGCCTGTGATTCATCGGATGGTTGATCAGCTTTGCGTTTATCTAGCGCTTCCAGTACTCGCTCTCTCCGTTGGTCCGCGGAGGCGCGGGTTGGAGGCGAATGTCGCAGAAGAGAAATGCGCGTGAAGGTGGGAAGGGCTTGAGTTGACGCCACGTACCATGTGCCAATATGGTTTCTATTTTGGACTTGTCACGCGGTCGGAGCTCGATGATGGGCCGCGCGGTGAAGGCTGAGAGCATGGCGGGCAAGAGGGCCTTGCACGGTAGCTCGTCAGCTAGGGAGCCTGCTCACGGCGACGAGCATGGGAAGGCGGAGAATCGGAGCTGTTTTCTATCTAACGGATGAGCGAAGGTATCGAACGGAGTTGCGAGCTGGCGAACTACACAAATGCGAGCGTGCAATGACTAACTTTATTCTTTGCTGAGTCGGATCTCGAGGATGCAGCCAGGCGGATGCATGTGCCGACACTACCTCTGTATGAGGTACCTTTTGTGCCTACTACATAGTAGGTGCAGTATAGTATTGTACTAGTATAGTACAATACCATACAGTGGACAAAAAAAAGCGAACGCTCTATATGCACGCTAGTATGATGACGGTGCTCGCCTTTTCCCCCCCCGCCTGAATACTGCATATACATACATGGGCGCCTCGTACCGTCATGATGGGCGCTGTATGTACCTACTAATGATACATCAATGTACGCACGATTGCCGGCTCGGTGCATTAGTAGGCAGTTAGTATAGGCATTAAGTTAAATAGCTAAACACTAACAGTCGTTCCTATTCTAGGGAATACTGTGCACTTTTTGCAACGAAGAAGTAAGCATATACGCTGTATTAAAAAAAGTATTTATTTATGATAATTTACTGCTTTTTAGTTTGAACTTTTTTCTTGATAGGGATATGCCATAATATAGTGAATGTATCATTCGTATGCCGTATGTCATAACTCGCTCTTGTTGCCGGCGATACACTGGCTTTTGAGGTGATAATATTTCCCAGCAAATCTTGAGTAGAGCACCTAGAGCTTCAGCCACGCCTTAAGCGCTCCTCAGTTGAAAGTCCCCAGGACCGGTAATATTTTTGGTTAGTCTCAGTACTCCGAGGGTTTCGTTGTCGCACAGCGAACCAGACCTCTCGGATATATTCAAGAGATGACGTCACAGGTATAGTGACGCCCAGTATAGGCTATAGCATAGACCTTCTCCGTTGCTGGGATTGGTGTTGGGAGAGTTCGCGGAGGCCTCTATATTGACATGTCTCAAATGTCATGATCTCTCCAAAAAGAAGAGGCAAAGCACGATATTAAGAGTCATATCGAGGTTATCGGCACACCATACGCAGTATTTGTGGGCAGAATCGTCGAGGCGTCAAATGTCATCGTTTTAGACCCAAATTCTGGAATGACAAAAATGTGTTTTCGTATATCTCTAAAGAGGATTCAATGACATACGTATATACATATATATATATATATATATATATATATATATATATATATATATATATATATTATTCTTTAAAAAGAGTTTATGCCAAGATTTTGTGCAGATAATCGACAAGTCTTGGGCATTCCTGCTGCAACATACTCATAATCAACCTGGTCTTAGATGACGCCTATATTATAGAAATTGACCGCATGTCTTCCGGTAAATTCGATCTATCCATCAGTGACAAGTCATCCCATGACGCATCGTCCAGGATGTTGCTATACGGACTATCATTTTCGGCCTCCCTGGCCATGTTGATTGTCCCCATGCCCACCCTTCGAAACTTCTCATCGTAAGCTTCAGATGACGCAACAGCCTGTACAAACAAGCCGCGACAGAACGCGGGACCTTGCTGGCTAGTTGTCTCCGCCAGCGGAACAAAATAAGTCTTTTCTCTCAGATCAGTGAGCGGTCCATAGTCGAGTCTGCACTGCCCTCCCTTCTTGAGATTTGCGTGTCTCGTGGTGATGTCGTGAACCTCGAAGAGTTGACATTTCAGCCTTAGCTCCCCGGCAATGATTCTGCCGAAAATATCGTGGGATGACGGCGTGATCGAAAGGTAGACGTCTCGGATGAACACTCGCGTGATTTGTGAATATTTACATGTCATTTGGACCTGACCATCGATGCACGCCCAGGACCAGGAAGGTGCTGCTTTGATGATCAGAAAGAGAGGAGAGACTGAAAGAAGATAACTGAGCGGCCAGACCCGCACCTATATATGATGATACCGGAAAGGGCCCAGTCTGTCCTACTGAGGTCCAGAGCAAACAATGGATGAGATGGTTCCCGCCCCAGACCCCGGCATAATATTCCTCCTTCAAGAGCGTCGAGAATGCTTTAGCTAACCCGGCCAAGGCGACGAGTTTGTCGTTCAAGCATGTGAGCGCACATCGAGAGAAGATTTCCACAACGCGAAACCACCGCATAAGCAAGAGGCCTGCATCTTCGGTGGAGTCGGAAAGCCATCCTCTTTCGCTCCCTAAAAAATCCCTGAATTCCGGGGCGAGCTGCACAGCTTGACGGTAAGTCGGTGTAGCAAGGGCTTCGTGGCATTCCCAGATAGGTATCCGGGAGAGATGCATAAGACGCGTACTGAGAAGCCTCTCCTGGACAACCCATCCTCGCCGGTATAGTGGAGCATGGTTTCTCATGATTCGCACCCAATCTGGCGTGATGACGAAATTTGCTACGCCGTCGATGAACTGAGCCGATGTGCGTATATTGGATGAACATTGGTGTAAGCCAACATCCGTAAACATGCTGCCTTCAGAATCGGGGGTGTCACAGGCTGCGATACTGCAGATTCCGTTTGTGTAGACTCTGTCTATGGTCATGGCCTTGTGCTCCTAGTCCTCTACTGAGTCTTGAAGTATACTTGAAGCATGTGAAGGACTTAGGCAAGACAAAGACCAAAACAGCTGTACTCTCCTAGGGGGAGGGAGAAGCTCACCATAGTGAATCTATCCACAGATAGCGCACGCCGAGTCTTCTTGCAAGATACACCGCGTCTTGGTAACATTGAGGGAGTGTCTCGACGGGTATACCGGCTGTAATATCCGAGTAAGTCATGCTGGTAAGACAAAGTGGCATGTGAGAACCCCAAACGTGGCTAAGAGTGAGATAATGAGCCGTCTCGTACGTCGTGTTCGCTTCAACGCCAGCCCTATCAACAAGGGCGATGCAGTCGCGTTTACCCTCAAGCCACCGGACCTGCACGTCCAAAAGGCGACTTGGAATCCATCCGCCGCTCTGCGCCTTACGACAGACGTCATGTTCTTTGTTGCATACATCAAATTTCTCCGACAAAAACTGGACATGGTCACCGCCGCTTTGTATCGACTCCAAGGACTCGTCGTTAGTTAAGTCTAGGTCCGCTATGTCACCCATCAGCCACGGACACTCTCTTCGTCGACCGGCCAGCCTCTCACGGTTTGGAATACCATCTACGCAGCAGTAGAAGAACAATACCGTGATCAAGTCAGAGCATAACTCGTCTGCGTAGATGCGAAATTGGAGCATAGACGGGACCGTGCCACCCTTTCTGAGCACCCAGACGCTGGTGAGACGCACCGACTCTGGTACCTTGCCCCCAACTGCGAACCTTACCATGCTGATGAGTGATTCGCATAGCTTGCAGCCCATGGAGTCGTGAGACTTGGCCAGATCTGCAAACGCGCGGGATCGGCCATCCAGAGTCCACACCGGGAGCATCGATCGCGTCGGGAAGACGACCTGGACTGGCTGTCGTGCGTTCCATGGACTGCGCACGTTACACACGTTCTGCGAGGCGGTCACACGTTCATATCTTTGCAGATCATCCCTCAAATCCTGAATATCACCGTGGCCGTAGTCGTTACTGGCGGCGTCCTCAATTGACTGCCGCTTCAGTTTCAGGATTCCGTCCAATAGATCTGGTCGTGCGAAACTGAAGTGCTCCGAGTATGAGGCGCAGACTACTGACATGCTTTCAGAGATCAGTTACTTGGTTCATCGCTCCAAGCATTCATCTTTGATACACCGCATAAGAGTTAGCTCTCCGTATATGCGTAAGACCGCTTGAGTCACGTGCGGCTGACCCCGCCGTGTCTGAAATTGTGATTGACGTCTCTTAATATTAACCTGGTGATGACGATGTCGATGATGAAAATGAATAATTTCAACTTTGGGCCACCAGTCTCTCAGAAGCCTCACCGTCCACCATCCTTCCAATAGTCATACAAAGATCAAGTCTTGGAGCCGATTTGGCCCTAACATATCTCTTCCTGTCTGCGATGACTGCGGTTTTGAAAATCAGACTGCGTCGCCGTGGAAAGGACGAGTTAAACCACGCCAATTGCTCATATGCTTTGTTTTCTGAAGGTATTCGGTAAATTCAGTAATATTAAGCGATGCAAATGCGGAGAATTAGATGATTCTAGTAACTGATACTTTATCTTTGTCGATATACGCGCCGAGCGAACCTTTTTCGCAAATATCATAGCTGGCTTGAGAAAAACATTCTAAAGCGCCTGCATAAAAGAGTGCATCGCGCGTAGGACTCGAAAGAAAACAGTTTTGTTCGAGCCTGCATAGAAAAGACGAGAAATTCAATCCAGGCCAGAAACCTGCATGATTCCGTAACCTAGAGTGACCACGACCACAAGCGTGAGAACACTGCTAGGGATTCCACGGCTGATGAAATGCTTGACCTGGAGATAGCGCTGTCCCGTTGCGTCCTCCTTCATAATGGCGGCTTTAGTGATATGTTAGTAATTTGAATCGTATATGGAGCGGGGCAAAATAAAACAAGAATAAAGATTGACAGGACTCACTCATATTGGGGAAACCACTGGTTGGCAGACCCATGGCAGCGCTACACATGAGCACGCCTCCCATGACGAGCAGGTTCGGGTGAGGCTGCGGCATCGCAGAACCGACGTCGTAGACGAGCGGCAGAAAGATGAGCGCTGCTACCGTGTGGCTGATAAAAGTCGCAATGACCAGGATGAGTGATGAAAAGACAACAAGCACACCATACACGCCCATGCCTTGAACCTCGTCCGACACCACCTCGGCCAGGGTGTGGAGGAGGCCGGAGGAACGCACAGCCTTGCCGAGCGACAGACCTCCAGCGGCGAGGATGATGATGGTCCAGGGGAAATTGTTGAAGTCTTCTTTCGTCAGGATGCCCATACCAAAGAAGATGACGATGGGAATGATGGCAATGACGCCCATGTCACCAAATATGTGCTCCATCTGGTGGCTGGCGCACCACAACGCGATGGTGATGATCGTGACAATGGTGACGAACCACTGAACGGCCGTGAACTTTTCCTTGATTGGCCTCACCGGTTGGATGGTGGTGCCCTGACTAGGCTTGAAGGTGACGAGGAGCAGGAGCCAAATCAAGAGAATGGACACGGTGCCGACCGGAATCACGATGAAGAACCACTGCAGCCAGGTTGGGGCGGGCTGCATGATACCCATAGCGACAACGTTTTGCGGCGACGCGATGGGCGATAGCATACCGCCGATATTGGAGGACAGAGCGATGCCCATAATGACGGCCTTGGACATGGGCGAATCCGTGGAAAGCGTGCGTAGCATCGGATCGATAAGAGAGTAGCACAGCACCGGTGCGGCCACATTGCTGATGAGCATCGACGCAAAGGCCGCGACAAGCATGTTGGCAATCAGCACCACTCTCGGGTTCGTGCCAGCCTTGCTGAGGATCAGCGTCGCCAGCTTCTTGTCAATCGTGCACTTGGACAGCGCGGCCGCAACGGTGAAGCCACCAAGGAGGAGCATGATAACAGGGCTCCACATGGATGCGAAAATGGCGGCTGTCGCATCTTTGGCGTTGAGACGGCGATGGTGGCTGCCCTGCTCGTCACGCACGACGCGGAGGAGAACCGACAGAAAGGGAATGAGCAGTGCCGTAGCAAAGAGTGGTAGAGTCTCCGTCGCCCATAGCAAGCTCACGTAGACGAGCATGGCGAGACAGTTTTGCTGCTCGGGCTTGGATAGAATGGGTACAAAGAGCAGGGCGAGGAAGATGGCCGTGGACAAAACAAGCGTGAGCATGGACGAGTTGGCCAGCCAGGCAGGTAGCCGGACCCGTCCAAAAGGCGTGGCAATGTCGGCTGACTCCCTTGTCTTTGGGTCATCCCCTTGTAGGCGTTTGGCGGCGAGGCCTTGATCCGGACCCATGAGTAACTGCCCGAGTCGCGCGGCCTCTCCTCGCCGCTCGATGCCGATAAGATCACGCCATACAGTATTGCGCTCCCATACAACGTGTTCTCGTAGGTGTGAGCGTAGCTCTTTCTTGGCTGTCGTTCCGTCACCGTTGGTGACCACAGTTGCATACGCTGATTCCATCTCGGCGATGAAGCTCTCGATGCGCTTCTTTGTCTCCTCCTTGAAGGGATAGGCCGTGTCGACATTAGCCTTAATATAAGCGCTGCGCAACTCCTTGTCCATGATTTTGTCAAATTTTTTGAGGACCTTGCTGAAACCCGTCTTGTTGAGTTGGACATATGATTTTAATTCGCAAAAGGAAACATATAGGCCGATGATGCGTTTCTTGAGCATGATGGCCGAGGGAAAGAGAGTCGAGGCGAAGACAGCGCTCTCTTCGCCGTAGTCGTCAAAGGTCGTACTGTAGCGGCGTGTAGAGGGAGCGTGACCCTGATCGGACGAGGCCGTGGTTCTCGCGGGGTTGGGCGCAAAGCTAGCCACGGTGTTGCGACGGCCCTGGGCCTTGGCATGGGTTAGAGCCGCAGTTTCATCCTCGTCTTCACTGACTGTGTCGTCGGCACCGTCATCATCCGTCACACTCGCGGTGCGTCCAAAGTGAGTGTGGGAGATTGGCCGGTCGGCGTCATTTGATCTGCGCCGGTGAGCTGTTGACGTGTCTGTATCGCCCTGCTCAGCGACGTCGCGAAGCAGCTGAGATATCTCGTCGTGCAGTTCACCCTCCTTGGCGACATAAAACGAGCAAATCTTCTCAAGCTCGATACCTAGGGCTTTGGAAAAGACATCTTCAGGCTCATCCGTGGCGATGAGAGGTCGCGATTCGTGATCACCGGTCCGAGACTGGGCGGCGGTCTTTTCGAGCTGGTAGATACTGGAAGTCGCGGGAGGGGAAAGTCAGCGTTTTGTGTGAAGGAGATAACAACTAGTGCGATGCTCACAGCTTTTTGAGATTACTATAGGCAATGTAGTGACTGCTCCAGTCGGGAACAGCATTAAACTGAATGCTATGAGAAAACTTCATCTCATCCTGAGCCTCGAGCCAGAGGCGTTTGCTCTCCCGCTTTTCGCGTCGGTGTCTGTCCCTGTCGTCGGCTGCTCGGGCGCTCTGGTCTGGGAGCTCAAGGAGTTCGATGCAGTCGGGATCGGAAGGTGGCGTGGGATTGTTCCCTCCTCGCTCGCGACTGGGACCTTTGGAGGAATCGCCAAGTGCGTGGCCGCCGCGGGATAATGCTAGTGGACCAACAACGACGGTGCGAGATTTAGAGGAGGGACGGCGTGGAGAGGACGGCGCCCGAATGGTTGCGCGGCTGAAAGAACGGAGAAGTGTTGTGTGCCACGGACGAGGAAGGTTTCCCACTACTTATGTTATCTCATGCGTGATAGGGCGTCATCGAAAACGTGGTGGAGGGTAGATGGTTGGCTTCGATGGAGGGACTTTGGTCTTTGGATATACAGTACTGCAACTATCAGGGCGCAATATTTTTTAGAGAGGCGTACCTGTACTGTAGGTTAGTACTATATGTACATTAGTACTACCTGTAGGAAGCCCCATTGCGACCGCGATGGTGCCAGCGACTTAGTGCCTACTGGGTTAGCGGGGTCAGCCCCCACTATAAGTGACAGACCACTGAGGCCAGTCGCTACCAGGTACTGACCAGTGATGAGGGCTGTATTCACAGTGCGCGGTATTTACCGTGGATGTACAGTACAGTAGATACGGTGCACACAGTACAATCAAGGTCTCAATAGGTCGTAATTGTGTGACAGTGGGTGGGCGTCGTGACAATTCCGCGCACTTGATTGGGTCTGCAAGACGCACGCGGTATATTTACGGTACATGCAAGCACTATTCATACTGTGCATTACTACTAAGTACGCATATAGACTATGTCACCTCCCGAAATCCTGCACATCGCACACGCTGCATTTTCAATGTACACATATACATACAGACTGTGCTGTTATTCGCTGTGGCCGGTCATGAAACATGTGCCTCGCCTGCCTCGCCGAATTTCAGACTGCGTGACACCATCTTTTCCTTGCCCACCATTCGCTGCATCCCGAGGTCTTGCCATATTAGACGGACGAGCACGCTGCGCCTCCTTGCCGGCCATAGCAACATCGCCCGAGGCTCTGCGTCCCTGTGCTGTTACATCTTGGTAGTACTCAATCGCAAAGTCCACTTCGACTGATCAACCGTTAGAAGTATAGATTGTGCGACCGCATCTTGTCAAACACGCCACGGGCTCGTCGCGCCATGTTACGGGTGGTCTTGCCTATGCCGACCTGGCTGGCTGTAGCGGCATAAACCTTGGCCAGTTCTCCTTCGCATAGCGCCTCCTCATCGGGGTACAACGGGATCATCGCTAGCGTTGTTGGTGATATCCTTTGTGATATTGTTGATGAGCTTATTGCCACAATCTACGTGAAGAATGGTGCTGTCTGCTAACTTATAAGCACGGCGTACTCGTAAATGGCCCGTTGCTAATCGCCTGTCAAGTAGACAGTATCTGCGACATGGCATTCAGCCTGTAGGATTCGTTCCTTTCCACCAACTCCTCGTGTCGTCCTTTTTCTACGACTTGACCCCCTTCTACAACGAAGATGACATCGGCTTTGCGAACGGTGTGCAGTCTGTGGGTGATGGCAATCACGGTGATACCCTCGGCCGCTCTCTCCAGGCCGTCTTGAAGCGCCATCTCACTCTCGGCGTCAAGAGCGCTGGTGCTTTCGTCCAGTAGAAGCAGCCTCGGCTTTCGAACAAGCGCTCGGGCAATTGCAAGGCGCTGACGTTGGCCGCCCGATAGACGTGACCCATTCGGCCCGCACTCTGTATCATACCCCTCGGGGAGTGCGGCGATAGTGTCGTGAATGTTGGCCAAGCGGCACGCCTCCTCGATCTCGCCGTCAGTTGGCTCACAGCCAGGGCGCGCGCCGATGCAGACATTGAACCTGATTGTGCCCTCGAAGAGAGCGCAGTCTTGTGGCACGACCGCGATACCGTCGCGAAACTCACTGCCTTCTCTTGCACCAATATCAAGGCCGTCAATCTCGACGATGCCACTGGTAGGGCGGTGTATCCGCTGCAGAAGAGACATGATGGTCGACTTTCCGGCACCCGAAGGACCAACGAGACCGCAGAACTGACCTGCGTCGACGGTAAAGGACATGCACTTGAGTATTTCTATATCGGGTCTCGCTGGGTAAGCAAACACAATATCCCTAAAAGTGACTGTAGAGCCACGGCTGGGAGTGTTTGTCTGAATTGCGGACACGATGTGAGCCTCCATGTCTCCGTTGTTCTTCTCGGACGGCAAGTCATGTGCCTCATTGAGATCGATGAGGCTCAGTATTCGAGAGGCTGCAGCATGCGCACGAGAGACCTCCGGCGCCAGGCTGAACATTTGCCCCCAGAGCTGGGCACTGACGAGCATAGACATGAGAATTATGAGGAATTGGGCCTGGGTATACTCACCCTTGATAATGCGTGTGGAACCCCACCAGTAAGCAAATGCATATATGAGGTTGCACGTGCTATTGGCCATGGCCAGCCAAAAGTTGGTCCAGAGGCTGAAGACGATGATATCCCTCTGTGGAGCGTGGAGCGCGCGGCGATAGGTGCCCAAAACCTCGTCCTCAATGGATAAAGATGATACGGTCTTGAAGGAGTTGATGGCTTCGACCGTGATGCCAATGGCAGAAGAGTAGGCTGCGGCATGTTTGCGTTCAAATTGGGAAAGCGACCGCACTTGCATGATGCCCGAGCCCAGCAGGAGAGGAACCATCACCAGACAAACAATTGCAATTTTCCATGCGATTATGTGAGACATGATTATGGCGACGGTGAAATTGACAATTATGGAGAGCATAGTACCCGCGATAGAGCCGCTGAAACCTCCGATCGCCGCTGTGTCCGCGGTGATGACAGACAGGATCGAGGCTGCCGTGCGGCCGCCCGCCTGATGCCAGTCCATGTCCCGTCGATACAAAGATCGGAAAGTTAGCACACGAATGCGGTAGAGCAGCTGCTCGGCCACGTATCCGAAGGCGGACCCGCTGGTGGAGTTGGCAAGCAGCTCAACAACAGCGAGCATGAAGAAGAGGCCGCCGAAGAACCGGCCAGCCCATTCGATGCGACTCGTAGGATTGCAAGGGCTGACGTTGCCAACGGTGTTGCCAAAAATGAGGCCGGCGGCGGAAAAGGTGAGACCGAAAATCACGCTGGCAGTTATAGCAACGACGAGCCATAGCAAGTTGGGACGAATGAGCTTGAACATATGGTGAAGCACGCTGCTTACGGGCCTGGTGCCATCGAGGGTGGCCATGTCCGGAGAGATTGCAGGGCCTGCCGCGGGATCGGCGTCCTTCGCATCCGCGAGAGGGGGCTTCTTTACGGTATCGAAAGCCTCGTTTTCTTTGGCTATGGAATTGCGACTGGGCACATCGGCATCGCCACGGGCTATGCTAGCAATCGAAGCATTGTCCTCGTGATCAATATTTTGCAGCCTGACCATGCTGGCGTAATTGCCATCAATGGCCATGAGCTCGCCATGTGTGCCTTGCTCGAGAATCTCACCATTGCTCATCACAATGATGTTGTCAGCGTTCTTGATGGTGGACAAGCGATGGGCAATCGTTATAAGCGTGCGACCTCGGGCGATTGACTCAACGGCGGCCTGGATGCGCCGTTCGCTGGCAGAGTCGAGGGAAGAGGTGGCCTCATCCAAAATCAGAACTCGCGGGTCACGAATCAGTGCGCGTGCAAGTGCTATGCGCTGTCGCTGACCGCCGCTAACGAGCTTGCCATTGCTACCGACGTGGGTGCCGTAGCCGCGACTCAGCGTTTCGATGAAAGAGGCAGCGTCAGCGAGATGGGCTGCCTCGCGAATCATGCTAACGAGCTCGACGAAATCGGAACCAAAGTCTCGTGCGGCAATATCTAGTTCGGCACCGCCCCGAACCTTCTCGGCGAACCGAGCCAGCATTGCGCCCCTGATGAGGTTTTGGAACTTGTGATGACGCTTCCAGGGCGAGTTGAGTAGACCAAGCGCGATGTTTTCGAGTATAGAGCGACTGAGAAGCGACGGCTCCTGCTGCACGAGGCTCATGAAACTGCGCAGGCTCTTGACGTTGAGCCCACGCAAACTTTGGCCGTCGAGTGTGACGGTCCCTTGAATCGGATCGTATAGTCGTGTTATCAGGCCGGCAATGGTAGATTTTCCGCTACCAGAGAGACCAACAAGAGCGGTGAACTTTCCGGCAGGGCACTCGAACGATATGCTTTTCAAGGCTGGACGGTCGGGACGTGAGACGTATGTAAACGTAACACTTTCAAACTGGATTCTACCGATAGTCGTCGGGGGGAGTTGCTCGCCCTTGTCCGAACCAGAGTCGATGACGACTGGGGCATCAATATCCTGTCGCACCTTTTGAAATGCTGCTGCCGCGGCACCTAGTATGGGGAGGTACGGAGCGATGGATCCAAAGATGATGCAAGCTGCCCCATGACGTTAGCACAGCTTTATTTACTTGCGAAGCAATGTTCTTCTTACCGTCCACGAGCAGGAAAATCACGACGTAAATGTCGCCGACGGTGGTGCCGCCATTTGACCCAACAGATTTGGAAATTTGTCGACTGCCTTGCCAAAACGTGAGAGCATTGGCAGAGTATGCGATAAAATAGAGCATACCAGCCTGCAATGCCGCAGCGAAAGCCTTCTTGATGCCGTCACCCCGAGCGATCAGCATGGCGGCGGCAAACTTGGCCTCGAGCCGCGGACCGGCGCTGAAAGCCTGCACGACGGCAATGTGCGACAACGTCTCCTGCGCGACAGATGAGGCCGAGGCGATGGCGTCGGACATGGAGGTCGTGAACTTTTGGGTAAAGTAGCTGGCGACAACGGAAAGCAACAGAAAGGCCGGTATGAGGGAGACGAGCATGCCTGCGAGCCTGGCGTCTTTGGCAAAGCCGACACCGTAGGCAGTGAGGAAGAAGGAGGTGCATGCGACGCAGATGCCGACCTTTTCCGAGGTGCCGGATTGGATCGTCTGTATGTCGGCGTTGAGGCGGGAGGTGAGCTCGCCGGCCTGGCGGCGGTCGTAAAAGGTGGCGTCCTGGCGGAGAAGCGCACGGAAGTAGGCGTCACGTATCCGGGCCTCGAGGCGGCGGGAGAAGACGGCCCAGCAAACGAGGTAGGCGTAGATGAGCGCGAGGCTGGCGATGCCAATGTACAAGAGCTTGAGGACCTTGTCGTTGACGGCGTGCTGGAGATCAGCGGGGGACTGAGCGCTGCTGGGCTGGCGCTTGGCGTCGCAAGTGCTCTGGTCAAGGTCGTCGACGAGCTGGCCAAAGAATATGCCCATGAGCGGGATGGGGACGCCGGCGGCGGCGGAGAGGACGAGGCCGCCGGCGAGAAGCAGGTAGTCTATCCATGTAGGGTTGGCATATACGAGCAACTGAATGTACGTGAAGAACTAGATGTAGCGTCGGTTGGAATGAAGGAATGTAAAGAGCTTTGAGCATGTGTGATACTACGTACGGCCTCCCTTCCGGACGACATGTGCTGCGCGGGAGCTGCAGCTGTTTCTACATTCTGCGCGGCCCGGGCGAGAACAGCGGGAGTATTGTTGGAGTCTTTGGCGGATGTCGAGACGGGACGGGTAGCGGTTGACTCGTCTGCTTCTGTCTCGGCGGTATCGTCGACGGGTGCGGTGTTGAGGTTGTCGATGCGAGGCTCCAGAAGTCGTTGTGTAGGCGGCAGCTCCGAAAGCTGCAGAGGAGACGAAGAGCTATGAGAAGGCCCCGTATGTGCAACCATGTTGGCGCCGCGCCAAAAAAATGTCCTTTGGCTTTGAGATTGATCATTCAAGAGAATGCCGCTGTCATGGTTCTGGCACTGAGGAGCGTGGGCAGACGCCGGTTCAAAGACAATATAGACACATGCAAGCCGGGTCGCGACGAAGATCTCGAACAAGTACTAGCGTAGTAGCTGAGAAAGACCAATACAATACAAAAAAGGAGAAATTTTCACTAGACTCATGCAACAGCCGGCTCGATCGATTTGTGACAGCTGTGAGTGGTGTTTTGGATACAGGATCAACCGACACCATCTCGGAGCAGCAAATTCTCGAGCGATTTGTGCCGGCTAGCAGGGAACTCGGAAACACCGAGACAAATTTGCCTCTATCTGTTGCTGCAAGGACGAAACATGCACAAGTGCTTGGTTTTACGCGGCGTTGGGACTAGCAAAGTGTCCAAGCGAAGGAGTAGCACGGAAATGAATGGCTAGGTCGGGGGCGATCTGAAAAGACTCCGTTCTTTGGAGTTTGCACTGCTTCGCGGCAGAGTTGAACTTTAAATAAAAAAAAAGAACAATGACAGCCAAGTATAAAGGCAACGGAAAGGAGTAAAAAAGGGTGGTAGACTGTGGAAGGAGAAAGTACCACACGACTGAGGTATGGTATCTTAGATGTAGCTCCTAGCTGTATGATATAGGCACACCTAGTGACTAAGCAAAAAGAATTGAAACAAAATCAATGTTGATCTCCAGAAGAAAAAAAATAAGAAAAAATAAGATTGGAGGAGGGTAAAGGAGTACTGTTACGTGTAAGCGGGGAGAGGGCCACAATGCGACTGCTAGAGTAGGGAGCCCCGAAGAGAGAGCTGACTGATTGGTGGGAAAGTAAGAAAAAAAAAAGTGTATAGCGGGAAGTGTATACACCTGTGTGGGATGAAAAAGAGGAGCGTCAGACCTTGAACGAAAATGACAGGGAGAGACAAGGCCGAGCGACCGGCAGCGAGGACGGCGATGGGTGTGGGATGGTGGGTCGGTGGACGGATCAGATAACGCCATTGTCGGCTGTATTCTCTTTGGCCCGCCTCATGTGAGAGGAAAGAGGGGCGACCTGACCATCGGCAAGAAAAGAGAGAGCAGAAAAATGACTCATACATTAGGGTGGCTGAGTGTTGTGGTAACTCGGAGACTCTCATTCCGGAAATGAACACCCAAAAAAAAAAAAAAAGAACTCATGTGAAGAGACCATATGTCGTCTGGTTTCGTAGTTGGTCCCTCGGGAAAGCGAGAGGTACAATTACAGAAGTACCGAATTATCTGATGGAAATACGTGGTTGTTTTTTTTATCTGATCAGGAGGGAAGTGCAGCCCCGCTTTACGGTACGTACCCTTTTACCCTCTTGCAAACGCCGAGCGGATCCGGGTTTCGCGACGCAATTATTTTTTTTTCTTTCGGACACATTGCCGATGTCTCTGCTCTTATTATAATTTTTTTTTTCGGCTTTTAGAATAGAAAGGGGCTTTGTGGATATGAAATCATTACGTTGTGCGCACCTACTGTACACGCGTAACTTCCAAGGTCTGTTACAGGAGGGTAGTTGCCGAGCTAGGCCGGTGTCGGCCGACCACGGATCAGATAAGGGGTGCGTCCCCCCTCCTCACCCGGTTTTTTTCTGGCTCTCGTAATTTCGAGAATTGTGAGCCACGACCGCGGAAGGAAGAATAAAAATATTTGAAGAGGAAGCCACATTCACAACTTGTTTTTTTTAATTCTTTTTTTTACTTTGCTGTCATGTTTGTTGCCATAGTGTTGGGCGCGTAGATCAAGCTGCTGTCTCTACGTTTAGCACGCTTCGTAGGTGCTTGTGATTACGCTCACAGCTTTCCGGTGCATACAAGTTTATATGCCAAGGGCTCTGGTATCACGGCTAGATTACGAGACAATCCCCCCCCCTCCCACACTGTCTCTCTCCATGTCTATCGCGAGGCTTGCTTGCCACAGCTCATCCAGACCTGCCGCCTCTTGTGCAAGACGCCTTGTAACCACATCCCTCACCACATGCTCGGGACGGCGGCACAGAAGCGTGTTCTCGTCCGCCACTCTTGACATCCCCACAAGCACGCGTCGATTACTGCTGCTTGCCGCTCCACAGCCAAGAAGCCGACACTTCAACTGCTCCCCCCGCCTCTTGTCGTCCTCTTCTCTGCCGCCCGCAACGCCTTTACAGCCACGTCCGAGCATGATGGGTTCGAACGCACCATCGCAGGCGCCCGTGCGCGTCTTCATCGCCGGCGGCAGCTACGCCGGCCTCTCCGCCGCCGTGAACCTGCTGGACCTGGTGTCTGGTGGCAAGCCGCGAATGTCAGGCGAGGCTTACCAGCACGTGGCCGACCTCGAGAATATCGATGTAGAGATTACCATTGCTGACGAGCGTGACGGATACTGTTAGTTCTGAGGCCTTTCAAATAAAAACGATCTAGTTCTGCTACCCAAGTAATTGGGTTTCCAGGCTGATATGCAATTTCAGACCACCTCATCGGCTCTCCGCTCGCCCTCGCAGACACAAACTACAGCAAAAAGGCCTGGGTCAAGTTCCAGGACATTCCCGCCCTGCAGCACCCATCCGTCAAAATCGTTGTCGGCTCCGTCACTGCCGTCGACTGCGCCGCCAAGACGGCGACGACAATCGACGCCGTCACGCGCGCTGCCACGACGCACCGCTACGACTTCTTCGTCGCGGCGTCGGGCCTGCGCCGCGCGTGGCCCGTGGTTCCGCAGTCGCTCTCGCGCAAGCAGTACCTTGTCGAGGCCGGCGAGCACATACACGCGGTGAGCAACGCGGCGCACGGCGTCGTCGTCGTCGGCGGCGGCGCCGTCGGCATCGAGATGGCCGCGGAGCTCAAGGTCGTCCACCCGCGCGTCGGCGTGACCCTCGCGCACTCGCGCGCCCGCCTGCTCTCCGCCGAGGCGCTGCCCGACGCCTGCGGCGACGAGGCCCTGACGCTGCTGCGGGAGGCCGGCGTCAGCGTGCTGCTAGAACACCGCCTTGCGAGCTCCAAGCGCGTGCAGACGGCGGACGGCAGCGTCAGGTATGATCTCGAATTCTCAAATGGGTACACCATGGCGGCGAGCGAGGTCATCATGGCCGTGTCGCGGCCGGTGTCGACGGCGACGTATCTGCCGGCCTCGGCGCTGGACGAGGAGAGCCTGGTCAAGATTAAGCCAAAGTGAGCTTGCCCTGTGCTTTTTCTTTCCTGACAATTGTTTTTGTTTGGGGCCCTTGCTGAAGAAATCACAGTTTGATGCTGGTCGACGGCACGCCCAACGCTGAATACCACTTTTGCGCGGGCGATGCGGCGAAATGGAGTGGCATCAAGCGCTGCGGAGGCGCCATGCACCAGGGCCACTATGTGGCGTGCAACATTCATCAGACAGTACTACGTGACCGCGTTCCCAGCGGACACGAGGCCAAGTATAGCGAGCTGGCTGAGTTTCCGGCCGTGATCGGGCTGGCTGTTGGCAAAAAGGCAGTCGCATCGGGCCATGAGTCGGGAACAGTCTCGGGTGAGGATGTTATGCAGACCTATTTCCGCGACGACCTAGGTTTTGATAGTAAGTTGCTACTGATTTTGTAGTCTGAAATGTGAAGAATAATAGCTGATTTTGCGAATAGTTTGCTGGGAGTACATGCAGTTGGGAAAAAAGAATGAAGCAGCGATCAAGGCAGCAGTATAGAGATAGTATCGTGATGCTATATACTGCTTACACACGACGTATGATTCTTTTATTTTTAAACATACAACTTGCTCAGAAAAACGACTATTCGTAGAGGAATACAGTTGTAATTACGAAAGCTATGAATTAAAATAGAATTTATCCTGAAATGCCATCATCCTGAGCCTGCGTTCATTCATGTTTGGCGTTACCTAAAACACAAGTCCCTTGACCTGCTTAATGTTCTTAACGTTGACGTTGCGCCAGACTGCAATAGACACAAAACCGATGGCAAAGATGGCGGTGCCCGCGATAAGCATCGCCCGCTGGCCATCACCATACGCCTGCTGAATGGCTATTCTGGTCTCGGATCCCACAGGATAGCTCAGCTGCACCTTCAAGTCGCCGTAAATCTTCAGCAAGTTTTGTTGCTCCGACGCGGGCAGATACTGATGCAGCTTTCCCGGGAAGACGCCCTGCCAGATGGCACCGCTGACTGAACGACCGATGCCACCGCCGATGCTGGCGGCCATGGACTGGATGGCAAGAACGACGGCAATATGCTGGTGCTTGACGGCACTCATGATGGCCACCTGCTGGCAGACGACGGTGGTGCCGCCGCCGACGGCGACAAAGATCTGCGACATGACGATGTAGCCGATGTTAACACCGGGGTGGCGGAACTTGATCATGGTGCCGACGCCGAGAACAGTGATGGGAAGACCGAAGAAGAGCGCGGGGTACTTGTAGTTGCCAGTCTGGCGGATGAACAGGCCGACGACGAGGCCCCAGAAGCAAGAGCCGACGTTGTAGGTCTGGGTGACGTAGCCAGTGGTGGTCAGGTCGAGCTCCATGACGACCTGCAGAAACGAGCCAAAGAAGCTGTTCCAGATATAGAAGCTGATGAAGCCGACAGCGGGGAGGATGCAGGCGCCGACGACGGTGCGGTCGAGGAGTAGCTCGTAGGGGAGGAACTTGACCGGCGCAAAGTACTTTTCCCACACGGCAAAGGCGATGATGAGCAGGCCGCCGAAGATGAAGAAGCAAATGATGATGGGGGCGCGCCATCCGAGCGGCTGGAAGGAGTAGATGTTGAAGGGAAGCAGGAAAAGCGAGAGACCGGCGGAGATGAGGAACAGACCGACGATATCAAACTCGCGGGCATAGTGGGCGAGGGACTGCAGCGGCGAGCGGCTCGACTTGGTTCGGGTGATGACGCCGAGCCGGATGGCCTTGCGCAGGTTGAAGACGAAGAGGACAAAGAGCGGCATGGTGACGGCCGGGGTGATGATGGAAAAGGCGCCGAAAGCCCACCTGAAGCCCGGGCCGGAGATGCGACCGTCGAGGTCGACGTGGTAGAAGGCGTTGGCGATGCGGCCGTTGAGCCAGGTGGTGATGATGAAGGGCGAGGTGGAAAAGGCGAGGGCCAGACCACGGTTGCGCAGGGAGGACATGTCGGCGAGGGCAACGCTGAGGGCGTAGCCGATGCCATTCATGCCGACCCAGTAGAAGACCTGGGCGGCGGCGAACATCTCGACGGTGCGGGTAGCGGCCATCATGACGAGGCCGACGGTGGCGAGGGTGACGCTGATGAGGAAGCCCTGGGGCCGGCCGAAGACGTCGAGGATCTTGGCGAGGGTCAGCTTGGAGACGCCGCCGATGATGGAGCTCATGATGCCGACGGTCGGCGTCAGGGAGTGGAGGGCAAAGGCCGAGGTGACGTAGGGGGTCAGGAGGCCGGTGGTGCCCTGCTGCATCGAGTCGACGAAGTAGATGACCCAGATGAGGACGTAGGCGGCGATGAGGGTGGTGCGCGTCCAGACCTGGGCGGTGGCCTCGATGGCCTTGACGCCGGACTGGGCGTCACTGGAGATGGACTCTACATCGGACACGTTGTTGATGGTCGATCTGGGGTCGGGCTTCTCAGACATGATGGGCCGGAGGTGGAAGGGAAGGGAGGTGTAGTCTTGAAGAAGGGGGAAGAGAAGAGGAGGAGGAGGAGGGGGAGAAAGAATGGCAGGACAGTCAGTAGAGGAGGCGAGGGAGAGAGCAACGAGAAAAGGTCGTGGGATCCTGTTTTTAGCTGGTAATATAGCGTCGCATCCGGATATACACGGCGGGGACGCTGTCGAGGGCAATCAGACGAGCCACGAGGTTTTTGACAAGCACAGCCAGGTCAGGACAAGATGGAAAAACTCGAGAATCGATGGAAAAATTCAAGCAAGCATAGAGTGATTTGTATGAGGAATTATCGAGGCTGATATAGCCAAGGCGAGCGCATAATGGCTTGGGGTGGCGGCGGGTTGCCACATCGGACAATCAGCCCCGAAGCAGCATGCCTCTCTCTCTCTCTCTCTCTACCTGCATCTGATAAGAAAATTTTTTTTTATCAATAGTTTGCAACGTCCCTCCACTCAGCTCCGGACAACATCGGGGGCGAGGTGTTCTGGAAGCAGAAACAAGGCTGCACTAGAGGGGGGCACATGGGATACCGGCAAGCGTGGCACATCCTTGGCTCACTTGTCATGACTCTTTCGCCTCTTCATCAAGTAGAGAGAGAGAGAGGGAGAGAGGGACGGTTTGCATGAGTGCAATGGACCCAAACGAGAATCTACGGCTAGTCATGAAAGGTGCTGCTGCTCTGGTTACATTCCGGGAAAAGACCGATGTTGAGGCGGACGAGCGAACAGGAGAGCGCTGAAGGGACAGCTGGAAAGAAATAAATAAGCCGGACCCGAGGAGTTGGTGATCAACACTGAACGGCTGATGGTAAAACAAAATTTGATAGGGGCTTGAGGAACAGGGTCCCGTGTCCACCAAGGTCCACGGCGGTGGCTTGCGGCCAAGGCACCAGCGGTCACTGATGCGCCGTATTGGTATGAGGTGAAGAGGCTATGGCCGTGTCTGAAGAAAAACGTAGACGTGGCCCAGATGAAAGAAAAAGGGTTTGTAGCGCGTGCTTCTCCAATGCTCGTTAAGATCGCAGGGTTGGGTGTCCTGGTGGTGTATGGGGAGCACGAGTGGTAGGACCTAATTGCTTCTTGAAGAGAGATGGGGGGGCATGATTCCGACAGTCACAAGCTCTCGAGAATGAGGACCGGAAATTCCCGCGAGCGACAGCAACAAGGGCGGTGCCAGAGGTCCTCTCGCCTGGCCGTAGGCTCATCAGCGGGAAAGCCAAGACCAGAAAATTTTTTCTCTTATCAGATCACACCCTGGAGTGGGTATAAGAGCGGGTTGGGGGGAAAAGGGGGGAGACTAAATTTAATTTCTGCAGGAAAATAAAATGAGCGAATAAATTGAACGGCAGGCCCGTGATGTGATTTTGCTGGCCAGGGTTTCCGGGGCGGTGATGGTGTGCTTATCAGATCCGCTGCACCTCCGGCCGAGACATCGGGGGCTGCCCGGACGCAGTCGCATTTCCGCCGACACAAGGCTGTTTGCTCCGAATCAATAAAAAGAAATCAAACATTCCTTCTCGCTGTACTTTTTTTTATCTCATCTGTTGTTACGTAAAATCAGTATCAGCTCTAATGTAATATTGTATCAGTAGCGAAAAGACACGGTGGCTACAGAGCGTCTTGCTGGTATCACCGACTACAGGAATCTGAGCCGGGATGGAGAGCACAAGTATAGATACATGGGATGTCTTACCATTTATAGCGATTGGATTACCGGAAAAGGCCAAAGAGAGAGAGAGAGCAAAGCTGTAGCTTCTGTCTCCGCATCGGCGACTGACGAGCTGCGACGGCCACTGAGGGTGTGCCCTTAATCAGTGCAGCTGATGGCTCACACGTAGTAGCTGACGGACTAGTTGCTGATTGCTACTCTTCTTGTTAGCTTACATCCCCGTTCGTCCGCGGCCAAGCTTGACTTCTCCGAGGCTATGCGTGACGCCTGGATGGGTCGGCCCCGACCCAGACGTCGAAGGTCTTGCTCGCCATACTCAGTGGCCCGGAATGAGATCATTCTTTTACTGTCCAGAACGCATGCGTAGATCTCTGGCTCTTTAGGCGCTCGAGGGAGGGATGGTCTAGACACTCTTGTTTTATGGCTAGTATCCGTAGTCTTCACTGTCTAACACTCTCGTCAGTTCTCAACCTCTGCCATACTGCACCCTGCCCATCCTTCCATCTAGTCACTGAGCTATTGAATCGTCTCAGAGCCCCCAGAGCATGGCAAATAACATCGACCTCAACTCCCTGGATGCCAGCGAGACAATCGTCAAGCTCCCACATCCATACCTCACCGAATATGCCGTCCGCTTCGCCGCCGACAAGCCCTTCTTCCACATCCACCTCAAGCCGGGGATAGATCCGCCGCCCATCGAGCTGCACACGTCTCAGCTGCGCTTCTCGCCGCCGGCAGAGCTCAAGTCCAGCGAGCTGCCCGCCTCGGCCGACAACAGCCCCTGGGCGCGCGCCCGCCGCTCGCCCTTCTCCGATGTGCGCTGGGGCGACGGCGCCTCCGACGCGCAGCCCACGCTCGCCCACGCCTGGCTCCTGCTCTACGTGCTCTTCACCGTGCGACCCGGCATGGAGATGGTCCGACTGCAGCTGAGCGGGCCCGGCGCCGGGCGTCTCTCGCAGCAGCTCCTGGATCTGCGCCTCGGCATCGCCCATCCCGAGCCGGCCACCAGCGCAGCAGCCACGGCCAGCTACGAGAACACCGTTGTCGCGCTGCGCAGCACCTTTTGGCAGGGCGCCGGCTCGCCGTTCGGCCCCCGGCCGGTCTGGTGTCCCGCCGACTCGCCCGCGTCGCTCGGCGGCAGCGCGCCCCCGCTCTCGGCATACCCGCTGACGCCGGTGCAGCAGACGCTGAGTGTGACGTCGGCGGGCGACCCCCAGGACCCGACGCGCCGGCAGATGTCGCGGCACCCGCTGCGGCCGGCCAAGCCCGCGCCCGGCGCCGTCGTGTACAGCCGGTGGGTGCCGCACCTGCGCGAGACCTTCTCCATGGTGGCGCTCGACTACGAGGACGCGGAGCACCTGCGCCTCTTCCACGAGTGGCAGAACGACCCGCGCGTCTCCCAGGGCTGGAACGAGACGGGCTCGCTCGAGCAGCACCGCGAGTACCTGCGGGCCATCCACGAGGACGCGCACCAGGTGGCGCTGCTGGCGCGCTGGGACGACGCGTACTTTGCGTACTTTGAAGTGTACTGGGCCAAGGTGAGTGCGGCATGGTGTTTCTTGATGCATTTGTGCGTAGCTGTGTAACCTTTGGGGCTGATTTGAGCGTTAGGAGGACCGCCTCGGCGCGTACTACGACGCCGGCGACTTTGACCGCGGCCGACACTCGCTCGTGGGCGACGTGCGCTTCCGCGGGCCTCACCGCGTCACGGCGTGGTGGAGCAGCCTGATGCATTACCTGTTCCTCGATGAGCCGAGGACGATGTGGGTGGTGGGCGAGCCCAAGGACGCCAACAGCACGGTCGTCATGTACGATCTGATGCACGGCTTCGGGCTGGACCACTTTGTCGACCTGCCGCACAAGCGGAGCGCCTTTGTCCGCTGCCCTCGCGAGCGCTTCTTTCAGCTCTGTCCGCTAGGCGAGCAGGAGAAGGCGGTGGGAGGGATGAGAATCGGCCTCGTCCCGAAGCTGTAGCCGGATGATATATATGGAACAAAAATGATTAGAACAAGTTAGTATGATGATGGTCTCTACGGGAAAATATGGGTAGAAAAAGCACTGTATGGTCAAACTATGTATATTTTCCTTCTCACAAACACTTTTTACGTTTATACCCGTATCTTTGTATCTATTTTTCTTTTTCTAAACAAAATCATGCAGCTCACATCACGCCTTGATCTTTACAGCTTCGCCATGCTCGTCTCTTTCCGGAGCAGCTCGTCGCCCAGCTTCGCCATCTCAAACTTCTTCACCTTCCCGCTACCTGTCAGGGGCACGTCGGTAGGCACGCCGCCCTCGCCCAGCCAGAACAGGTGCGCCGGCGACTTGTGCCCGCCGAGGCGCTTGCGGACCCAGTCGCGCATCTCCGCGTCGCCGGGCCTCGGCGCCGCCGCCGACGCGCGCTCGAGGAAGGCGCCGACCACCTCGCCGTAGTGCGCGCTCCTGAGGCCGACGACGACGGCGCGGGCGACGGCCGGGTGGGCGACGAGGCGCTCCTCGATCTCGAGCGGGTATATGTTCTCGCCGCCGCGGATGATGATGTCCTTGAAGCGGCCGGTGATGGAGCAGTAGCCGCGGTCGTCGAAGACGGCCTCGTCGCCCGTGTGCAGCCAGAGGACGCCCGCGGCGTCGCGCACCATGACCTCGCTCGTCTTGGCCGAGTTGTTCCAGTACCCAGCCTGCAGCTGGTACCCGGCGATGCAGAGTTCGCCGCGGGCGCCGACGGGCACCACGCGGCCGTCGCGGTCGACAATCTTGGCCCGCGCGTGTGGCATCAGCGTGCCCACCGTCGTCAGCCGCGCGTCCAGCGTGTCGTCGGTGAAGGCGTTGAAGCACGTCGGGCTCGCCTCCGTCAGCCCGTAGCTCGACGTGAACTCGCTCATCCCGAACCGGTCAACCAGCAGCTCCATCAGGTGCCGCGGCACCGGCGCCCCCGCGATGATGCCCGTCCGCAGCCGCTCGCAACGGAAGTCAGCCGGGAACTCGGCCTGAAAGAGCGAGTCGAACATGGCCGGCACGCCGTGCACCGCCGTGCACGACTCGTCGGAGATGGCGCGGAGCGTGGCCGAGATGTCAAAAACCTCGGCCGGGTACACAATCTTGGCCCCGTGGGTAACGACGGCGAGGAGGCCCAGTACGAGACCGAAACAGTGGAAGAGAGGGGGCGGACAGCATAGCACATCGGCCTGGGTGAGACGCATTCTGTCGCCTATGAAACGGGCATTGTTTACGAGATTGCTGAATAGATGTATCGTCAGCTCCCCTCACGGCGAGATCTAAAGTAGGGGTAAAAACGGGGATCAAACTCACTGGTGCGTCAGCATGGCGGCTTTGGGGAGGCCGGTCGTGCCGCTCGTAAACTGCAGATTGACCACCTGATGCGGAGAAACACGTCTCCGGGCCGCATACAGCTTGTCCTGGTCCTTTCTCGAGCCCTCGCGGACGAGCTCGTCGTACGTCGTGCACTTTTCCGACTCGCCGCGCAACATCACCACCTTGGGCCCGCAGTCGAGGCATTCGAGGTCACCTAGCAGGCGTGTATTGTCGGTGCGGCCTATGCTAGTGGTAGTGAAGACGACGCGGCAGTCGGAGAAGCAGATGCCGTACATTGCCTCGGTGGGCGTGTAGGTGTTGTTGAGGATAACGAGGATGGCGCCGAGCTTGGCGACGGCGAAGAAGACGGCCGCGTACTGCTCGCAGTTGCCGGCCATGATGCCCACGCGGTCGCCGACCCCGACGCCCAGGTCCAGCAGCGACCGCGCGAGCCACGACGACTGCTGGTTGAGCTCGTTGTACGTCCAGCGCGCGCCGGTCCACGGGATCACCAGGCACTCCTGCGTGCCGTGCTGGTACGTCTGCAGCTCGAGCAGCTCGCCGAGCGTCAGGTCGACCAGCGGCGGATCCACGGGCCCGTAGAGCAGGGACAGCTTCTGCGCCTCGGGGGGCTCGTCGGGCAGGATAGCCTGCGTGGCCATTGTCGACGTGGTACTGGGCTGAGGAAGGGGGCAAAGTATTCCAGCAGTTGGTAGGCTAACCACTATTGCGTGACGATAACCGCCACCAAGTTATGATCTTGTCTTTCCACACCGATGATATAAAAGAGTTGTATGGTTGTACTCAAGGTCAATGCCAGCTTACAGACAGGTGATGCGACTGCTAGTGACCTGAGCGGCTTAGAATTGCGAAGAAACGCACAATACTACTTAAGAAGCTTCCACTATGATCTACAAGGGGAATCAGGAGCCTTACGTGCTACAGCCAGCTCGAAGGGCCGCCAGCGGCGTGGGTGCATCTGTCGGCTGCCATCTTATCAGATCATCAGATAAGATGGGAAGCAAGAAAGGCGTGAGAGACTACCCCGGCTTACTGACATCATGCCAAAGGACGCAATAAAAGCAGGGAAGTAATGAGGAGCGCGGGCCAAAAAAAGCTCCCCTCCCCCCGGGGGCGTCTTTAACCGAGAACAGGCAAGAAAAAAATATTTGATTTTTCAAAAGGCTACAAGACATGAAAAATAACGCAACGAGTGTCAGCATAGGAGGGCGTTCATCGGTTTAGGTTCATTGTGGAGTCAACGAGAGTACAGAGTTGGTCCGTGGACCGATGTAAATCAACTGCGAACCTCTCCGTGAAGATTCTAGATACACGTAACCATCGGTTAATGCTATCCCCAAAGGAGGAAACTTATGCCTTGCTTCGTCCTAGAGGACGGGCTGCAAAGCGGAGCCGATCCGCTCACTACTTATCAGATCCGCGCGAACCCAATCCATGGCTCGGCTCGGCCGACGCCAAGATGTCGTTCTCGCTGAGAAAGCTTGGAAAGTAGTCCAATGAGCCTCCCAGGTACCTCCTTCGTACCGCAACATCCAGTCTCAATTTCAAACCCACCCCCCCCCTCCCCCAGCTCATCACGTATACAACTCATCATAGCGTCGGCCAGCGCCAAGCCCTCTAGCGACTACCGCCTCGGTTCTTTTTGCCTCTCCGGTCCGTTTCCACTTTGAGAGTCTTTCTTCTGGTTTCATTCAACTCCGCCCGCTTGCTTCTCCACCAAGGACCGACGGGTCGTACAGCTCCAGAAACGCTCGGAGCCATGCCCTACTGTATATTCGATATGGGAACACAATGCTCGCCCCAGGCCAACCTTGTGCTCGGTCTACAGTCCGTTATGAAGAGCGGTCGTTCATCAGCTGCTTGCTTGATGGTGGTAGCTTAGCCGTTGCTCAGATACAGACTTTGCGAGTTAGCCACACTTGAAGGCACAATATTCCATGTAAATATCTGCATTATCCCCAACTACCGACATGTCGTAGCAGGACAACACGTCATTGCAGCCCAACACATAGACGCCCAGCGTTGCCTTGCATCACACAATACGACACTGTAGCAGAAGCCACTACTGAAAAATTCTTGTATATTACAACCGACCGCCCCTGCTCCTCTTCACAATGCGCACCATAGACAACAATGGAGGCAGCCGGGGGCCCGGCCATGTCGACGTTCCCCTCCGCGGCAGCCCGCAGCAGATCACACCCAACGCAGCTGGACCGGGCTCCAGCAGCGCACCAGCCGGGGACCAGCAAGAGCAAGCCACAAATGGAAAGCCCGAAAACCCCCGGCCAGGCGTCTCGGAGCAAGACCTCGACCAGCTCTGGCGCTGGAACGCCACAGTGCCAGCCAGGATCCAGCGATGCATGCACGACATCATATCAGAGCAGGCAGCCCAGAGACGACAAGATGTGGCTGTCCAGTCATGGGACGGCACCGTAACGTACGCGGAGCTCGAGGAGTCGTCCACCCGCTTGGCGCTGCACCTGCGGTCACTGGGCGCGCAGGCGGGCATCATCGTACCGCTGTGCTTTGAAAAGTCGAAATGGGCTGTGATCGCTGTGCTCGCGGTGTTGAAGGCCGGCGCGGCTTTTTCTTTGACAGACCCCGGCCAGCCTGAGGCTCGTCTACAGGCAATCGTAGGGCAGACGCAGGCCAGAGTATTTGTGACGTCGGCTCTGCAAAGTTCCTTGGGGGCCAAGATTGCCCCAGGCGCGACAGTTGTTGCGGTATCGCAGAGCCTTTTCGACGGAGACTTGCAGGCATCATTAGAGCCGCTACCAGCCGTATCATCCTCCGCGCTCATGTACATTATCTTCACCTCGGGCAGCACAGGGAAGCCCAAGGGTGTAGCCATATCCCACGAAAACTACACCAGCGGTGCCCTCCCCCGTGCAGACGCCGTTGGCTATAAACCTAGCTCGCGCGTGTTCGACTTTCCTTCCTACGCCTTTGACGTCAGCATAGACTGCATGCTCTGCACTTTGGTCCGCGGCGGTCGGATCTGCGTGCCGTCCGAATCGGACCGGCTGAATAATCTGAGCGGCGCCATCCGGGGGAGCAGGGCAGACATGGTGCATATGACGCCGTCTGTTGCTCGAGTTCTTGATTCCGATATTATTCCGTCACTTGATGTCCTGGGTCTGGGAGGCGAGTCCGTAGCTCCGAGCGACGCCGCTGCCTGGGGCCGCGATACAAATCTGGCCATCGTTTACGGTCCATCCGAGTGTACCGTTGGTTGCACAGTCAACAATGAAGTCAGAGTATCGACTGGGATTGGCAAGGGCGTGGGAGGAACGACTTGGATAGTTGACGCTGATAATCACAATAAACTTGTTCCCGTTGGATCTGTCGGTGAGCTCCTGATCGAGGGCCCCGTCGTGGGCGTTGGCTATCTTGGGGAGCCCTTAAAGACTGCCGAAGTTTTCATAGAAAATCCAACATGGCTTACAGCCGGTCATGCGTCTTGTCTCGATCGGCGCGGAAGGCTGTATAGAACTGGGGATCTCGTGAGATATGAGTCGAACAACTTGGGCTCGATAGAGTTTGTCGGTAGGAAGGATCAGCAGGTAAAACTTCGCGGCCAGCGCATCGAGCTGGCAGAGGTCGAGCACCACCTTCGGGCTTGCTTACCTGCGGGTATCAAAGTCGCGGTCGAGGTCATCAAGCCAGAGGAGGGTGCACCGACTCTTGTGGCTTTTGTATGCGAGACGTTGCGCAGCACGTCTAGCGCTGACCAACTCCTTGTCCAACCATCTCCCGGTTTATCGACCGCTTTGGAAAGTGTAGAAAGTGCCATGGCCGCCAGAGTCCCCAGATACATGATACCGGCCGCGTTCGTCACCCTCGGTTCCATGCCATACACGGTGTCTGGCAAGACTGACAGGAAAAGACTGCGTGGCATGGGGGCCGCTATGCCTCGAAACATAATCAACAACACGCGGCCGGAGCGAGTCCCGCAAGAGGAGCCGGCGACAGCAACCGAAAAGAAGCTGGCGCAGGCTTGGCAGATCGTTTTGAAATATGAGCCAAGTATATATAGGGGCAGCAACTTCTTCAACCTCGGGGGCGACTCTCTCCGAGCTATGAGACTAGTTGCGGCAGCACGAGAACAGCGCCTGATCCTGACGGTGGCCGGTATTTTCAGCTATCCTTTGCTTTCCGGCATGGCCCACCAAGCCACCACCATATCTTCACATACCATCGAGGACGTGCCTGCGTACTCTCTGCTGGCAGAGACCTGGGACGAACAGACCGCACGAAACGATGTTGCCTCGCTGTGTGATATAGACCCCGCGCAGGTAGAGGACGTGTATCCTTGCACACCTCTACAAGAAGCCCTGATGGCGCTGTCCGCCAAGGTCAAAGAGGCGTACGTTGCCCAACGAGTCGTGACACTACACGACTTGGAGACGGCTGAGAAACTCGCTGCGGCGTTCGATGCGGCCTCTGAGACGAGCCCCATCTTGCGAACCCGCATTGTCCAGGTTTCAGCTCGCGGTCTAATGCAAGTAGTGGTCAAAGGAAACTTACAGCGTAATTCCGGACGTGACGTCGACAGCTACCTCTCATCAGATCGTGACACGCCCATGGACCTTGGAATGCCGCTAATTCGATATGCCGTCATTAAGAACTTCGCGACGGGAAAGGTGACATTTGTTCTGACCATGCATCACGCCTTGTACGATGGCTGGGCCATGCCTTTGATTATCGAGCGTGTCAACAAGGCCTTCCAAGGCCTACCACTATCCCGAAGCGCTCAGTTCAGGCACTTTATCAAATACCTCGTCGACAAAGAAGAGCATAAAGCTGAGAAGTACTGGAATGATCGACTGCAGGGCACGTATCGGCTGCAGTTCCCCGAATTGCCGCATGAAGGCTACCAGGCTCAGGCGGACGAGCTGTTGGAGGAGTACATCTCCTTTCAATCTCTACCCAAATCCAGCGCCACCGTTGCCACGCTGATTCGCGGTGCATGGTCGATCGTCGCTTCCCAGTATATAAACAGCCCAGACGTCGTCTTTGGCGAGACTCTGACGGGGAGGAACGCCCCGATTCTCGGCGCGGAGGAGATTGAAGGGCCCATGATTACCACGGTACCTGTACGAGTCCACGTCGACGCCGGCGCCCGGGTAGAGGATTTTTTGCGATCGATTCGACGCCAGACAGTCGAGCAGATCCCGCATGAGCACTTCGGTCTGCAGAATATACGCCGGCTGAGCCCTGATGCGCGCCACACGTGTGACCTCCGGACAGGTCTTGTGCTGCAGCCAAACACCAGTGACAAGGCAGTCTCCGCCGAAAGCGCCTTGCCAGCCGACCATCTAATGCCGGTCGGGGATTCCGAAGCGGCGCGTGAGGCACTCAAGTTTAATACGTATGCTGTCATGTTGGTGTGCTCGATCGACACCCGCGGCTTCCTCGTCATGGCGAGCTTTGATTCCACGACAGTAGACAAAGCCACGATGAAGAGGGCGCTAAAACAGTTCAAGCACGTCGTAGAAGAGCTCACACGGAAAGAAGCTGACAGCGTCGGCAGCATCCAGTGTGTGAGCAGTACTGATATGATGTTGCTCCGGGATATTGTGGTCATTGCCTCTCAGGACCCCATCGTGAGTGACTACGGTGCGCTGGCTGCCTATATTGTCCGCTCGGACGATCCAAACAGGGTAATACCACCCGGAGCCGTAGGAGAGGTCGCGATACAGACATCCCAGCCAGCGAACCTCCGGCCGATAGCCTTCCCAGACTGGCTTAGACAAATGCATCCATTAGGTTCTGATGGCACAGAGGCGCTCTATCTCACCGGCAAGCTCGCAAAGTACGACACCGAGGGAAGAATTCTCATTCTTTCCGACAAGGCCTCTGTGAACGTCCAAGCCATTCAAGCTCCGCGAAGGCCGCCAACAACCGCCCCATCGCGCCGCCAGCGAAAACTCCGCGAGCTATGGGCGCGCGTCCTGCGCACGCCAGAGGACGCCATCGGCCTCGACGACAGCTTCTTCCTCCTCGGCGGAGACTCCATCTTCGCCATGAAGCTCGCCTCAGAGGCGAGGCCCGAAGGCATCCGGCTGGGCGTCGCCTCCATGTTCAGCAACAGGACATTGCAGCAAATGGCAGACGTGATGGAATACGTCGAAGTCGATACCGCAAATACCTCCGTCCAGCCCTTAGGCCTGCTCAAAGGTGTCGGAGACGTTGACGCATTCATGAATGACGTTGTCTAAACCCAGCTAGAAAAAAAGTCATGGATCGTCGAGGACGTTCTGCCGACGCGCTTCCTGCAGCAGATTGCCGTTCGAGGAACGACGGAAAAGCCACGATACTCGGCGCGGTACGAGCTGATGACCATCGACGGCCAAATCGACCTGTCCAGGCTCCGGCAGAGCTGCCAGCAGGTCGTTGCGCACAACGAGATTCTCCGTACCGTGTTTGTCGAGGGCGGCGATCGGGGATACGCCGCCGTGCTGAGGTCCATGGCTGCGCCGTTTGAATGGCACATCCACGCCGGCACCGGCGAAGACCTATCCTCTTTTGCTAGGGAAATCTGCAGAGATGACGTGGAGAAGCCGATGACTTTTGGATCGAGCTTCGTCAAGTGGCTGTATATCTCCAACCCCCAGCACCCAGACGCCCGCAGCTGTCTCGTGCTCCGCATCTCCCACGCTCAGTATGACGAGATGTGCCTCCCGCTCCTCTTCCACCACCTCTCCTCCTTCTACCACGGCACCGCCCCGGAGACCTCCGTCCCATACTCCGCCTACGTCGCACACGTCCTCAAGATCTCTATCCCCGCCAGCATCCCCTACTGGGCCGAGCTCCTCGCCGGCTCAGCCATCACCCGGCTACGCCCGGCCATCCCCCTCACACACCGCCGCCACTTCGCCACCGAGCACACGCTCGATATCTCCGCCCGCCCGCGCGACGTCACCGTTGCCTCGCTGCCCACCGCCGCCTGGGCGCTCTGCCTCGCGCGGCGCAGCAACCGGCGGGACGTAGTCTTCGGCGAGGTCGTCAGCGGGCGCGGCGTCGACCTACCCGGCGGCGCCGGCGCCGTCGTCGGTCCCTGCTGGCAGTACGTGCCGGTGCGGGTGCGCCTAGAAGACTCCTGGACGGGACGCGACCTGCTGGCGCGCGTGGAGCGGCAGCACGTCGAGAGCGCGGGTCGCGAGGGCATCAGCCTAGCGGAGATTGCCGAGCACTGCGGAGGCGGCGGCGCCGCTCTGGGATGGGAGGAGGAGGAGGAGGGCGCGGGGATGGGTAGCGGGCGCGGGTTATGGTTCGACACGGTCGTGCATCAGGATGTCTCGCATGTGGCAGCGCGGGAGGAGGGTGAGCGGCGAGGGAGTGAGCTGTTACGGGGGCCGCGCGAGGCACTTTATGTGCACGAGGAGCCGCTGAGGGAGTGGAAGGTGCAGGCGTTTGTGCACGAGGGCGGCGAGAGGATGACGCTGGAGATTGTGACGTTTGAGAGCTGGGGAGGGTACGCGCGGGAGCTGCTGGCGGACCTGGTGCGTGTGATGGAGGGGTTGGTGCAGAGGCCTGATGAGAGGCTGTTTTGAAAGCGGGTAGGGGGATCTTGTTCTAAAAAGTGTGATTATGGAATGATGAATGACGAGCTTTGCATAACTTTATATTGTGCGTGGTGAAGCTTGATTTCCACTGCGCAGCTGAGGCGCACATTCGAAGCGTCTTGACTGAGGATGGAAGAGCGAATAGCAACAATGTACGCTTTGATGGCGCATCACCGATGCGCAAGATATTCTCGATGTTCGCAGAAATTCGCGAGAATAAAAAGTCTTACTCGGACGGCAACAGGCTACCGTTATCAGATATGAGGAGAAAAATTAGACTACAAAGGATGCAAGAATAGTCAATTGGGTATAACAGCATTATCCATCTCGAGTATTTCTCATAGAAAGAGAAGGGGTAGAAAGAAAAAGACATGATATCAAATTACACGTGATACATCAACTCCTCGATGAATGTGATGAGAGTGGGAGGCTACGCCGCCTCACCCGTAGCTGGAAGAGGTCCCATGCCAAGCGCGCGCTGCAGGCTGCGTCTAATTCCTTTTCCCGCACGAGACTCGTCATTGTCGCGGCCAAGCAGATTGAAACTCAGTCGACGTGATGACTTGACCTCGACAGCATCTGTGCTCTTATTCTGTCCCTTCGCAGAATTGGCCGCCTTCGTCGCATCTCGCGCAGTCCGCTTTGGTCTGGTGGTGACGGCCTTTTTAGTCGGAGGGGGCGGATTGTAGGCTGTCGAGCGAGGGGGCCACTCGCCGTCACGCTTCCACCCGGCGACGCAGGAGCGCAACATGTCTGCGAGGTTGATCGGGCACGCAGGCTGCAGACCGTGCAGGATGACCTTGTCGTAGAGACCGAGGTATACAGAGGGCGTGATGGAGGCGCGCAGCGCGTTGGCGGGCGGGAGAAGGGGCGGCGCCAGGGGCAACAGCGTCTCGACAGGGTACGTGCGGGCTTCTTCCTCGGTCGAGGCCGCAGTGACGGGTGTAGTAGCTGTCGTGGTGCAGTTGCTGTCGGCGTGGGAGTCGACCTTGCGCAGGTCGACGCGTGCGACGGACGACGAGTCGGAGGCGGTACCAGAGAGGTCGGCAGTCCTGGCATGGGCGGTGGCGAGAGCAGCGGCGACAGTGGGCGGGGAGCCGGACATGCTGCGGCGGAAGAAGAAGCGACGAGGCGAGCGCGGAGAGTTGGGCTGGTGGGCTGGCGGCGGGGCGGCGACGGGCTTGGAGCGCACGCGAACTGTTCGAGCTCCGGTCCAAGCATTGCGACGAGCCTCGAAGCAGGCGAGTCCTGCATTCCAGGTGGCTTCTTCACGGATCGCGCGCCGGCGCCTGGCGCGACGAGCGAGTGCGGCGAGCTGGAGGGATGAATCATAGTCTTCGAGCGAGGAGTCATCCGAGGAGTCTTCCAGGTCTGAAGCCCATTCAGCGCGGGGACGGTACTGTAGGTTGTCTTCGGAAACTACGCTGTATACGGACTCGGCGTCGCTTTCTAGGTCCGAGTCTTGGGGCTGAGAGCCGCCATCATCGTCTGTCTGTATAGCATCATCTTCCGCCTCATCTAGACTTGGTCCGGCCGGGTTGTTGCCAGACAGCGGGTCGTCGCTGGATCGTCGGGTGCCATCGATGTCCTCGGGCACGCGCTGAGCGGGCCAATCAAACTCCCAGTCGTAGCGAACTTTTTCGTCGAGGTAACGGCGCACGGCATCTTTGAGCTTGGTCTTGTCCTTGCTGAGTAGATCTGCGTACTCATCGGCCGCCCAATGCGGTACGGCGGCAGAGGGGAGCACGGTTGGTGGCTGGGAGCTGGCGCTGCGCAGTCTCGCGAGGGGCGAGCGAGGCCCTTTGTATAGATCTGAAAATATCATGTGGTTTGGAGACTGGCTGGCAGCACGGCTAACCAGTCCCGACGGCGGTGGCGGCGCCTAGGAAAGAACAGGGAAGAGTTGGCTGGGAGCTTGGCGACTTTGGCTAGTATGCGCAGGGTTTTGTGAAGAAGCGGTATGGAGTAAAGGAGGAGAGTCGAAGGCAGCGCACGTCCATATAATACGCGAAAGAGCGGCTGAACAGCAGAAGGAGAAAATCGCGTTAAGAGGGACTGCTCCAAAGTCGGAAGAAGCGGGTTTGTTGTTTGGTGGTGAGAAGCGTCGTGAGAATTTTGCCACTCGTGACTCGTGTAAGCTATGTCATGGCCCTCGGCGGCGCCGACTGCCGGTGCAGAGAGTTGGCGATGGGGGCGCGGGCAACAGCGGCAGCACCGGGTTAAGGATGGCCGTGGCGGCGGAAAAAATGCGCAGGAGCCCGAAAATAGACAAGAGGCTGGAGTGTTGCGAGAAGGACGATTGTGCAGCCGGGTCCGATGGTGGTAGCAGGCGAGAGGGGACGGTTGGGTGACGTTGTAAGAGGTACCAGACGGCACAGAGGTATATCGTGAGGTGTTATGGCGCCGTCTCAGGCTCAATCAATGGTGGGGGGACGCGTGGGATAATTGATGGATGAGAAGCAGGACAATTCCGGTCGACGATTGGGGGAATTGATGGGGGGGGGGAACAAACAAGAAAAAAGTCTGGCGGATGACCGGTGAGCGTAGCAACTGTTGAGTGGCCTGGGCAGCAGAGAATGAGGGTCGCGGCCGGTCTTTTGTCTCAGCTGTGAGATGCTAATCAAGCAGTAGGGTTGTACTACTAATGTAGTAGATACTGTACATGCTGTACACGCAGCGTAGCAGGCACTGTACCTACTACTTTACTACTTACCTTTAGTAATAAGTCAGTGGCCGCGGTGATAGACGGGGGACATGGCATGGTACTGTATCTATCTGTACGTGCTGTACAATGCTGTGGTTTGCTGCTCATGCCTGAGATGAACAACTCATCAAAAACTATCCATTTCAGGCAGCATTTCAGGAGAGGTGAAGCTGCTCCTGACTCACATCACGTCAAAAAAAGAAGTATCCGAGCCCATTTGTATACACGCTCCCCATGTTGGGCATGACAGAACCCTCAAGGCGAACCCTTTGGCTGACCCACAACGGGGCTCGTCCATCAGTGCTAGGTACTAACTAGTAGTACCTACTAGTACTGTACTGTAGTAGTCTTGGCACACACGCGAGGGGGCCCTGTGACGATTTTGGCAGCACAGATTACAGTGGCCTACATACCAAGCACCACCACCATTGCTCGCTCAGAAACATGTCGTCTAGACAGCACTCTGCGTCACGCTCTCCCAGAAATAAACTCAACCCGAATTTCCCTCCATGACAGCTCTGCAACGGTGAAGATCCGGAAAAATTTTTTTTTTTACTTTGCTCTTCTTTTTCTCTTTTTTCTTCTTCCCTCTCTCCCTTTCCTAGGGATCCGCACCGCCGATCTGATCTACTTTCAGCGCCCCTCCACCACCATCGTGTCCATTTGCGGGGTCACCGTCTAGCGGGCGGAGAGGGAAAAAGGAAATCACACGACCACACACCACTTTTTACCTCTTGCTCAAGGAGCGAGGCTTTTAAACCGACGACTACCGACGGCGACCAGTCTCGATGCGGGGAATCCGCAGACAGGTTTCGGCCTGGCTTTTCTTCTTTATTAATCATATATATATAGATACACACAAACATATATACAGTATATATCTATATATTCTTTGCTTCTCTCTTTTCAAGTTGTTGATACTGTCCCAAGTCAAGATGTACTAATGATGTAGACATATCACCGTCAACGAGGCCAAAAGGAGAACATGCCGTCCTAGACATAATTCTACATGAATTCGGATATCAGGTACAGACTATGCATACTGCAAATGTCATGTTCAGAAAATCTCAGTAAGCCCGTGAGGTCCTGCTGGGGCCACAGTCTCACCGTCGAATTGCCTCTAGATTCTAACTTGGTTAATCAATTCTTTATTCCATTTCTTGTTTCTCCCCTTTTTCTCTTCTTTTATTTTCTTTCCTTTTTCTTTCTTTACTACCTCTCATTATACCCCACTCGCCATGGACTCACAAAACCGGTCGTAGGACCCCTCATAATGCACGACCACCTTCTTTCTCTTGATACCCCTTAAACATCGACCCTTCTCGGCCTCTTCGCAGCAACCACCAGCGTGAGATCTGCCATCGAAGCTTCCAGATTCCCGAAGAGCCGAGATTCACACAGTAAAGTGGGCAAATCAAGATAGTCAATCCGCTCGTCACTTCCCATCACCCGTTAGGCATGAAAATGTACTGTAAAACACGCATGCGAGCACTATCGTTTCTAAAACTCATCATCACTGCTCCTGCCAGCAATTTCCCAAGCAAAACTTGTCATCCATCTTATCGCTTGTAATGCATGGCTTCATCACACATCAAGCAAACTTTCTGCCAGATAAATTATATCTATTTCTGCTCGAATTACTTTCACTTGTGCTCGTCAAAGAAAACAAAGCAACACATCTGATGGCGTCTTTGCGCATCATATCATAATCCGTCTCGTTACTATAAATTATACACTGCGTTCCTGTTCAGTGCCGTATGCCCTTTTGCATCCTTCTCATATCACTCGTATATATCGCCCGGTTCTGTTTTGCTCGGCTCACTACATATCAGTCTTGGATATCTCAAATCGCACTCATGCCCCTCTTGAAAGAAAGAAACAGTAAAAAAGAAAGAAGAAGGGAATCAAAACAACGTCGTGCACATCCGCATCACATAGTATTGGCATCAAATTCATAGGGATCGCCAGGCACGTTCCACGGCGTCTCGTGGCTCCTGCTCGGCTGTCTCGTCTTCTTTTGCATCTCTTGACGCGTCTTTTTCCGTCCTCCCGGCATCGAAGCACCGTCCGGCACACGCCTCCTCTTGGACCCGCCAAGGTAGTCCGATGGCGAATCCCCGGTCGGAGCCAGGTTCGCACCACCACCACCCCCAATGCCACCGCCTTGGACATGAACGAGCGGATTCTGCATATCGTGAGCAGCAGTGAGCTCCACTGGTTTATCCGCGAATTCCCCGTCCAGGATGGCCTCGAAGCCGTCATCATCCGACACGACCACCGCTGCCGGTGCTGCATCAAACGATCCCGCTGCCGACGCCATGGCCGCCCTGGCTCTCTCCCGTTCCTCTCTCTTCCTTGTCCGTTCTCGCGCCTGTTCTAGGCGCTCGGGAGACAAGAGTCGAAACTGCCCGTCGCTGCACCCGTAGTTGACCGAGCTCTCCCCGTGAAAGTTCCACTGGTGCTCTTCGCCCGTCAAGGTCCATCTCAGCTTTTCGTCCTGCTTGCGGTTCCTTGCTTCCTTCTTCTGTATCGCCGTCTTCTCCATTGACTTGGCAGCCGTCTTCTTGCCACTATCCGCCGTCGCCTGCTTCTTTTGCAACTGCTGTCGTGCCATGGACTGAGGTACCTGTGGGTTGATGAAGAAATTTTCTCCGCCAGCTGACGCAGGGGTTCCGGCCGCTTGACCAGTGCTGGGAAACTGCGCCATCTTGATAGTTGGCGCGGGCAAGTTGTTCTCGGCTTCCTTAGACATGAGCTTGACGCTGGCAATCGGCGCCTGGAGGGGCTGCTTGTCCGTCAAAGCAAACATTCCCGTGGTGGACTCGTATACGACCGGCTTCTGCTGGCCGGGTACCACATTGTTCTCGAGCTCTTTCCAGGCTTCCAGAATCTCTATTCCGCTGCGTGCCTTGCCGTCCTTTCCCTCCTGACAGAATACTCCGGGGTAAAACTCGTCAAAGGCCCACGCAATAATCTCGGCCGTCTTCGCGCCGTGAACAGACGGCGGGTTGGTCCTCACAAACTGATCAACCAGAGCCTTTTCCACCACATCAATTTTGCGGTTCTTGTTGGTCGGCTGAAACCCCAGCATGGTCTTTTGATCACGCAACTCCTTGTTCAGATGTGCCAAGAGCGTTTTGAGACACCATGTGGCGCCTCGAGCGAAGCCAGCCTTGATCGCTTCCTTGACCGCCCTCTGCGTTGACATGCCAAGCATGATCTCGTTCTTCTCGACCGGCCGGAGGTGTGGCGGTTCAATTGTTGACGTGGCACTGGAAGGAAGGTAGTCGGCATAGAGGTCCTTGTTCCATAGTGTCTGGGTGTGATTGGTGCTACCTCCCCACGGCTGAGAAACCGCCCCCGCCGGAGGCCTTTTGTCGCGGGTGGACTGATGGCCCTGTGCAGTGTGCAGTATTTGACCGCCCATCTGAGGCGTGGCCGATAGTTGACCCTGTCCGTTGGGCTGCGTCTGGTTGGCAGGGAACGGCGTCGGTGGGCAGGCTTGCGCGGTGAAATGTTGGAACTGCATGCCGGCCTGAGGAATCTCGGCTTCTTGCTGGCTCCGAGGCTGCCGTGCTTGCTGAGATTGAGGTGACGGCTGGGCGTACTGAGGACGCGGTCGCAGAAACGGCTGCGTCTGTTGCGGGGTCCGCGGAATCGGGGTCGGCTGGGCCTGCGACGATGGCGGCGGCGGCTGAGCTGGTTGCAACCGTGGCTGCAGCTGCGATTGCTGTTGCGGGAAATGCTGAAATGATTGTTGTATTTGCTGAGCCTGCTGTTGCGGTCTTGGATGCTGGATACTTTGTTGAAACAACAAGGGTTGCTGAGCCTGCTGGGACTGCTGTGATCGCAGGTATTGAAGGAGTTGTTGGTGTTCAAACTGCTGGGACTGCTGGGACTGCGGCTGGCCAGCTATGGCAGACTGTGGTACTTGATGTTGATAGTGCTGGAAATGCTGCGCATTCTGTGGCTGTTGCACGTACTGAAAAGGCTGAGGCGGAAGAAAGGAAGGAACTTGGGCCCGGGCCGGGGCCTGAGCTTGAAGCTGCTGAGGGTGCTGCTGCTGCTGTCCCGCCGCAGTATCCGGGTGAGACGTCGTCTCGTTTTCTGCAGCCGGATCATAGGGGTACATGTACTGCTCCAGCTCGGGCGGCACCACGAAGCCGTTCTGCTCGCGCTCTCTGGCGGTCTGCTGGAGCGCCTCCGGCGTCGGTCGGGGAACCTCGTGCGATTCTAGATACCTAATCTGAAGCTGGCCGTCAGGACCGACGGGGGGCGGGAAGTGATAGACGCGATGACGAGGTGAAGTGTTCATGGCGAGAACAGGAGGCGCGGCATTTGAGGGGGGGTGCGCGCCCACCGCCGCCTTGGTGGTCACATTATGCGCAGGATTCATGTCTGTCGGGGTCTGCTGATTGATAGTGTCAGCGACGCCAGGCACACTGGTGGCATTGCCGCTGTTGTTGTTCGTCGGTACTGTTGATGTCGATGCGCCACTGACATCTATACAGCGATTACTGACTTCAGTGTCAGGGGTAGTGTGGTTGATAGCATCATCCCCGGGGGTTGCTGTCGTGTAGAGGGACGCGGTGAAGCTCTCCAGGTCGGCACCGGACGAACTGAGGCCCATGTTGAGTATGCTGTCCCAATCGGTCGCGCCAGGCTCGAGATGATTGTAAAGCGAGCCAGAATCGAATTGCGCACCGTCGTTGAGGCCATAATCCGGCTCGGCGTCGGGGTCATTGTGTGCTTCTTGGGAAAAGACATTGTTCGTCATGATGTTGGGCATGAAATCCCCATTTGCGTCCATCTTTGCACGTAATCTCTTTCAAGCTGGTTGATATGCTGGAGAAGATTGGCCAACAGAGGGAAACAGCAGCCAACACTGCGCTCGTTGTCGAGGCTCAATGCAGCAGGGTGGACGACTGTTGGTTTCTTCCAAAATGTTGGAGATTGTAAGTAGAGCAGCCAGCAGACATTGAAAGTCGGTTTCGAGCAATGTTGGAGCTTATGAGGTAGTTCGATGACAATAAAAAGAAAATAGGGTATCGTGGTGCTCGCTTCGGTCGATATAAGGAGAGAAACCAACGAGATGATTTGAACAAGGCGAAAGGATGAGTAGACCAATGGAAAACAGAGTTTGAGCCGGACACACGCAAGCCGAGTAGGAGGATGAAAAAGGTGAGGGAAAATCCCAGTATTCAAGCAGCTGCTAAAGTGAAGAGCAAGTCATGTGTATCCAGAAAACGAGAAACAGCACAAGAGACGAAGATCGGAAGATGGGATCGCAAGAGAGGTAGAGGTGATGAGGAACTGAAGTCTGAGATCTGGGGCGGGCGGTCGGCTGGGCCTGTTGGGTGAAGCCGAGCAGGCACTGTATGTATGTATATAGACACTTGCAAGTACTTGCAGGTACCGTGCAGGACTGATGAACTCTGTACTGTGTAGTACAGTCAATGTATATACGGTACAGACTGGCACTGTATATTAGGTGTGTACTGTAGGTACTGTACTTTATAAATAGCAATACGTTGTACTACCTTCTACTAGGCACTTGCTAGATTGGTATGTAGGCTGTAGATATGTCATACATTACCTTCGCACATACAGTACATACGGGAGAAGTATGCCTACTACCTAGTACTAGTATACCCTGTACTTAGGTACGCAGCCGACCGCGACAGTGCCCGGAGACCGGATGACACGCTGTAGGCCGTTATACTTTCAGTGGGTTAGGGCCCGTACCTGGTAAGGAAGGCCCCAGCTGCCAGGTGATGTTGGATCGGGCGGGCCGAGTTTGATGCTGCTAATGCATCCTACTGCATCTCAGAACGGTGCTAACCCCCACAGGGACAACAAGCGCGCGGGCGCTTTTTGTTTTTCTCTTTTGCTGCCCGCCCCCCCCCCCCCCCCCCCCCCTCTTCCCTCCCCATGTCCATGTCGATAGAAGAGGGTGTTTTATCGCTCCCCTTTCCTCTTTCGTCTACTTTTTCGTACGAAAACATATCTCCGCATCATTCTTGTCAAGACGGGCGTGGACCTCTTGCGGCCTAATCAACACTAAGACTTTTTTTTTGTCCCTTTTTGCCCGTTCGGCTCGTGTTTGGGGGGGTGGGGGGGCGCGCCTCGGCCGGCTGAGGCTAGTGTCAGGATCGAAGGCGGCGGGCGCCCATACGTGAGATGGTGTCTTGCTGGAAAAAAATAAGCGGGCGTGAAAACAAGATAAGGATGGGTATTTTGGGGAACAAGTTAAGAAGGAGAAGAGGGGTTCCCACAGGCATAGGGGCATAGGGTCCTGGGGAAAATGCGGGAAGGCAGCATGGCGGAGATTGGATGCAGAGACGCGCGCAGAAATTACGTGTGCCATGATCAACCCCATGCTGTCTCGTCGTTATTTCGTTCGGGGACAGACCTGGGAAATCATTCATTTGCCAGAGCGAGGTCGGAGTGGTGTTCATTGGTAGGTAGGTAGCCTGGCCTGGTACGGACGGTAGGGCTCTGTGCTCCGTGCTGAACTGTATGTAAATTTCAAGCAACACTGTACGCCACGTCGCAACAGCCGCCCTCCACCTAACTACATGTATACACCCGAGAACATATGTACATACAACTTCATCGTTCCCTACCTCTCTCTCACCCTCTTTTAGCCTCTACCCATCTCTTGCTTCTCCGCCGTCTTAATGACGCAAAGACCTCTGAAGGAGATGAAGCTGTGATGTGGACGGTTTTTTCACATGGCACCGTCACTCGTTTCTCCCAACCCGCATAATCCACCATCTTCACAGCACGTAATTACACGTATAGGTAGGTAGGCAACCAACCTTATCCAGTCACAGCAAAAAAAAAAAATATACAAATTCGAGGCTACGCGAGCGAGCACATCCGCGAAAAGACAGAAAGCGTCTGTGCCCCTCACATCAGGCTCAGACACCACAAAAAAAGTGACAAGTAGTGGGCGAAGCCGCCTTGATCCCGTCAGGATGGAGGGGACGGGGCGACGGACGGAAAAGGGCGCTCTTTCACACTCTCATCCCCTCTATCTCGCTTGTCTGTTCTTCTGCTTGTCGCGCGTGGCTTTTTTTTTTCCTTTTTCTTTTCTTCTATGCTCTCCCTCTGACGAGGCACGCACTGTCCAGGCAAACCACCACCCAACGGTAGCTTACCCGTCTATGAGGCTTTAATTAGAAGTTTACTGTGTCATCATGTACCTTTTGATTGTGTTGCTTGTCGCTTCTGTGGTTTTATCTTTAAACGGGTTCCGTCTTGGATCTTCTATCTTTTTTTCCCTTTTTTTGTACGGATTTGGCTTGTTCTGATCCGCTACCGTGGGCTTGGGCCACAAGTTCAGGCAACCAGTACTCACTCAATTTAGAGGTGGGTGAAGAAAATTAGTAGGCGGCATGACGCACATACAGTACACATGCACGGTCGGTCTCTCTCTCATACACTCGTCTCACGCTCACGCTCATCTATCCACCCATCTAATCATGACCCGGCTGTGCCCGCCCGCCCATTATAAGCCAACCGCTGCAGTCAGCCAATAACTTCACACAAACAACGCGAATAAAAATATCCTGCCTCCTCGGCCGTAGACTTTAATTGCTTGCTACCCGAGGCCAAGAAATAACAAACGCCCAGTCATTGAATAATTTTTATTTGTTTATTTTTTGCCACAATACCTTGGGTACAGTATCAGAGACAGGCAGCTAGTCACATCATACGGACAGCAGAAAAGGGAAGCATGTGTCTGACCTCGATCCCTTTTCTCTTCAGCCTGCGATGCACAGTGTGGCTGATGAGATGACGAGCGAAATCTACAATGCTGGTCTCACGGGAACGTGCCGTGTCTACCGGCACTCCGGGAACTGCACCCATATGCTGTGTAGCATCACGGGCCCAGGAGTCGTCACCAGTTCATAGTTACTGCAAGGGGTCAATGGTAAATGAGGACCCGACGGCGGCCAACTTCTCAGTACTCCTCCTGTGATCGCGATCCCCCGACACCGAGACATGCAGCAGTATCTGTGTCAGAGTCTCAGTTTGCCTGCATCCCATCAAGCCACTCGAGCCTGCCGTGGACCAACCACGTTCCATCGTCTCGCGCCCCTTCAAGTTGGCCTGGACCCAGTCCACACGGAAATATGAACATCAGTCAGAATTCAAGGCAAAGTAAAAATAAAAATAAGAATGAAAAATAAAAATAGTAAGTAAAAAAAAATCCCAGGACGCTCATTACTCTACACCACCTCCACCTCCTGTACCAGTTTGCTTCTCGTTCCCCCATTACTGCTAACGGCGATGTTCTTTCCCGGTGGCCCAAACACATCGCCCACCGGCCCTCTCATGATCTCGTTCGGTACCGCCACCTTGCTGCCGCCTCTGTTGCTTACCCACCGGATCAGTGTCTCAGCCGGTCTCGCATCGGCATCGGGTGACGTGCCACGCGCGCCCTTTTTACTCGTCTTAGGTGCCTGCTTCTTCAGTAGTTTGTTGATTGTTTCCATCTATTATCCACATTGTTAGACGGTTCCTAGAGGGCTCCTTCACATCCCCCCCCCTTTCTTGAAGATCAGGCTCTCCGGGTTGGAAGGCTTTGTGTATCGAAAACATACCTTGACTTCTTCGTTGCGCTTCTCACTCAGGTTGCGTCTTCGGCGTGCCATTTCCTGCCTTCTCATAGATAGCTCCTCCGCCGTGAAGACCTTTTTAGCTTGCACCTCTGTAGATTGGACTAGTTAGCTGGTTGCAAAACAAATCACGTTCCTTTGCATCGTCGGATTGTGTGCTCACCATCAGACAATTTCATGTACTCCTGCGGCTGCTCGTCAAATCGCGCTCGTTGGCGCTTCGTCATCTTGGCCAAGTTTGGTGTGCCTACACGGCTGCCGTCTTCGTCGCTATCCATATCTTGGTCCCCGCCATCGCCCCGGTCGTCTTCTACCTGGCCTCCCCCAACTGCGTCCTCCTCCTCGCCGTCATCTTCCTCTTCTTCTTCTTCCTCCTCCTCTTCTTCCTCATCCTCTTCACCGACACCTATGACCTCAATTTCTTCACCCTCGGCATCTTCGTCGCCCATGGTCTCGTCTCCTACAGGCATCGTGTCATCCCTAATATCGGTATCTAGCTCGCTGAGCTCGTCGTCATCCTCATCTTCGTCATCGTCCTCATCATCGTCCTCATCGTCCTCATCCTCGTCGTCGTCGGCAGCAGCGATACGTGTTGCGGCCGCCTTTGCCGCATCACGGGGCTTTGCCGAGCGTGACAATTTGATGCTGGTGATCTTAGGACGCGGCGGGGCTTCCATGTCCACATCGCCATCAGCGTCCATGTCCTCTTCACCTTCCGCATCCATGTCGACGTCCTCCTCACCCTCAGCATCTTCTTCTACCAGATCCTCATCATGGAGCTCCGCTTGGGCCTCAATCTCAATCTCGTCCTCGTCCTCATCAGGACTGGAATCAACAACGTAACTTTTCTTAGTGCCGCGATTGCGCTTGCCGTGGACAATTTCCCCCCCATCAAACTGCTCCGAGCGGCGGCTTCCGCGCACCGGTTGACGCGAGCGGGCTGGCATGATTGCTGATTCCGGAGATGATGGCGCGTCCCGATAGAGACGAGAGCGTCCTGAGCGGCGCGATGGCGCAGGGCTGTCGTCGCTTCTTTCATTGCTGTCAGCCCATTTCGTTTGCACGGAAATGCTCTCGGTCGCCTTGGCGGCCGCTGAGCGCCTGGGCCGAGACGTCATTGTGAATGGGAGCGCTGGAGCGATCTATATGATGGAATGGGAGTACGAGGCAATGCGCAGAGTTCTGCCGATCGATACTTATGCACAACGCTGCTTTGTTTTCGGCTGGCGCCAGTGATTGTGAGGGCAGACCACACGCCAAAAAAATGGTGCAGGTGGAACAATGTTTGGGCGAAGGGTAGTTGTTGTTCCGCTCAAAATGCGCCGTTGGCTTCACTTGAATAGCCGACCGGCGTCTCCCGTGCAGGCGTGATGTATTTTTCCTCCTCTGTCTTGTTTCACAGGTATAGCGAATCAATCTCACGTAAAGGATTTCGGTTGGTGCTCCACGCCACGTCACGTCACACACATGTGCAGTAACAATCCCGTCCCAGTCTTCCGTGGCTGATACCGAACCGAGCTAGACAGGCGTGCCGTACCTTATATAAGGATGGCGTCGCAGCGAGACAAATGATTCCAGGCCGGGAGGGAGCTGGCAATCGGGGATACAACCCGAACAGAGGTGACGGTATAGGATAGCGGAGTGCCAGTCACGCAGACGAGGAGACACGGCACCACATTAACGCCGTGAGCGGCCACCGGGCACCAATGCTACAACGAGTAAGAGACTTCTCTTTTGTTCCTTGCCGGCCAGGTCGTTCACACAGGTCGATGCGGATACTGACGTCGCCGAGCACTTGCGAGGACAACTCTTGAAATTGTGTAGCCTGTTGAAGTCTTGCATGCGACGGGGGAAGGGCCTGATGCAATTGCTAATTTGCGGCGGAAGAATTCGTTGCTTACCTGAAGGAGGTTTAATTACAATGAGACAGTTCCGCAGTTTCTCTCTGGGCGGCTGCTGTTGACCCTGCTCAATGGTTGTGATCCCTGGTGGCGGTGGCTTTTTGCGATGCAAGTTTGATACTACAGTACCTACTACTGTATGTATGTATGTACATGCATCGCTTCGGGGTTGTGCAGGGGGGCCAAGGTGCACTGTAATTAGGTGCATAGCGTCTGATCACCGCTATATTACTATGTACACCCAAGTGGTGAGAAAAAAAAAACAGCCGACTCGACCGTAGCGAAGTACTATGTAGGTACCTACTTATGGATTGAATCAGTAGCCTTTCCTGGCCGCCGCGTGCCGCCGTATCGTTTTATCGCCAGCTACCTACAGTACCTGGTACTATGAACTACTGAGGTGTCTAATTGGATGACGCGACACCGCTTTAGATTTTGACTGTGTCTCTGTACAGTGTACAATTGAAGACACACTGTATTCATGCTATACAACTCGTTGATCGATGTTGTGGGGATGCACTGTGCTCCTGGCCTACGACGACATCTAGTCGTTTCTTTCCCTTCATCCTCTCGTGAAATAACATCATCACTCCCCTTGACGAGCCACCCAACCCGAGCCGCCTCGAACATGGTCAAAAACGGTTGTTTCCAAACGGTTTAAGCTGAGGCAGGCCGCGCCACTTCGTTCATGTGTCCGCGCAGCCCGTGCTTGCCGGGGGCCCCGCCCCAACGGTCAGCCAGAAATGCTACCCGTCGCAGAGAGCCTTGTTCAGCCCACGGCGCATGCTCTTTGCGGTTGTCAGCAAATCGTCATCATTACGGCCAAGATACTCTGTGTCATCTCTGCCTGAAGACACGTCCAGTCTCTTTCAATCTCTACAAAGGCTCGTCCGTTTGTGCACCAAGCCACGCACCGTTGTGTCATCCGACATATGCACTTCAAGCGTGCATCAAGCCTGCAGCAAAATCACGTATATGACCTCACGCCGCCCGATATACTCTTATCAAAATGGCTTCTCTCAAAAGCGTCCTTGACTTCTCCCGCGCCCCCCTCTCAGAGACGTATCACGTTTCGCCACAGAATGGCGCCCCAGGCCCCCGCTACAGTATCGATGTCAAGCCCCGTACCAGCGCCGATCGACCATTCATGGTCCTTTCTGACGACTCGGAGAAGCACATCTGCGGTCTTGTTCGACGGCCCATGAATTGCCTTGATTTCGAGATTCGTCTTATCTGGAAGGGCAATACCACTAGCGAACCGTCTCACCCAGCTTATGACGATGATTGGCATACACTCGCCTGCTCGTCATCTTCCATCGCTACCTTCTCGATGGAGACGCCTGGTTCTGCGACGACTATGTACGCATGGGTACGGTCCTCGACAGTTCTGACGCACAAAGACATGAAGCTTGTTGATGTTACCGATATACCGAACGCATCATCGGCCGATCTTGACGTCGCGCCCGCAATTGCCAAATTCAAGCGCAAAAGAGGATTGAAGTCATTCGGCCAGTTGGAAATAGACAACGCTGCATCTCCAAAGGATACCAACTTTGTCCGTATGTTGATTTTAACGACACTCTGCCTGAACGATCGGGTTTCGAGGACGGCAACCAACGCCACTCGCTGGGCATCAAATGGGTTCGAAGATCCTGTTGTATGAATAATGAAAGACATTTTATCCCAGAACTTATAGGTGCTCATTAACAGGCTTTGTACTGGTGGGCGATAGTGCGGCATTGTGCTGAGATACCATGTACCTTGCTCTACCAATTAGGCAATTAGGATATTTCAAAGTCAACATGGTCTTTCCGCTTGCTTTCCTCGGATACTAGATTCGTACGGAATAATTTTCTCATTTCATCCAATTTGTCCTCAGGCACGTTCAATGGCCCCATGTGCTGCGATCCCAACTCTCTCTTGGTGTTGTGAGCTTAAGGTCCACTTTTTGGCTGCCGAGGCTTCTTCGTGGCGACCACCGCAAGCTTATCCCGGCAACTCCAGTGACACTTTCTCATCTTCTGGTAAATCAATAATAGATCGCGACGACACATTTCTTTCTTCTCGGACGCTTCAGAACCTATCCAAAGCTACAGAAACATCACCAGCGCAGCGATGGGAGACTCCAGCCACGACGGGATACCCTCATGGCAGCGAACTCCCGAAAGTGGCTCCACGGCTCCAACTTCAGAGGCCGAGCCGACACCATCCGCGAGCACAGACGGCGGCTGCGATAAAGAAATCACGGTAGAGGACCGGCTAGCGACTGCGCGGCGCTTCCTGGAGGACGAAAAGGTCAAGGACGAGCCGAGGGACAAAAAAGTAGCCTTTCTGAGGTCAAAGGGTGTCGAGGTGGACCATATTCAGAAGCTCCTCGGTGACGCTCAAGACACCGTAAGTGCAAAGAGAAGTTGATAAAATCACGGTAATATTATGGAATGACGCTCATCCAATGTCCAAACCTCACCAGACCTCCCCGGACGGCACTGCAGAGTCCTCTCCCTCACCATCAACCCCCAAACGCGTACCCTCTCCCACCAGCTCCATCGCCGCCTCCGCTACCGACCGCGCCCCTATCGTGACATACCCCGAGTTCCTCGCCAAGGCCCAGCGCCCGCCGCCCCTCGTCACCACCCAGAGCCTCTTCGGCAGCCTCTACGCCGTCGCGGGACTGTCGACGCTCGTTTACGGCGCGAGCAAGTTCCTCGTCGAGCCCATGATCGAGCGCCTCAACGGCGCGCGGCAGGACCTTCACGACACCGCCGCCTCCAAGCTCACGGAGCTGGTCGGCCAACTCGAGCGAACCGTGTCCGTCGTGCCCCCGGGTGCCGGGCGCGACGGCGACAACGACAACGACGACGAGTCAGACCCCGGAGAGCTGTTCCACAGGGACGTTGGTACGCAGACGCTCGAGGTGGCGGGCGCGGACGAGCAGGCGGCGGCGAGGCGAGTGCCCGCGACGCAGCAGCACGAGACGAGCGTCGCGAAGCTGGCCAAGGGGGTTGCCGCTCTGCGCGACGCCGTCGTCTCGCAGAGCGGCGACCTGGAGGATATCAAGGCGCAGGTCGAGCACTTCCGCGAGGATCTCGACCGCGTCATCTTCCCGCCCATGGACTATGCGGCACCGTCGGGCGGCGTGGGAGGGAGGTGGGGGAGCTCACGCGATGAGCCGGACGACGAGGTGCGCAAGGCACGAGATAACATTCGCCGCATCAAGGGCGTGCTGTTGAGCACGCGGAACTTTCCCACCTCGACACGATAGAGGACGGCGAAGAAGAAGAAGAAGAAGAAGAAGAAGAAGACGAAGAAGAAAAAGAAGAAGAAAAAGAAGAAGGAGAAAAGAAGCGATTGACGATAGAAAGAGAAATAAATCATGTACAATGACTAAGTTTATTATCATCTGTTACTACCTACAAGTCTGAGCCAGTCGTTTTAGTTTCGCAAGAATATAGCAAGCAATTTTTACTGCTTACATCGGCGAGCCCTATCGTTACATTCCTTTTACCTAAGCATGAGATTCAAAAAAGATGCAACAACGCCTACCGCCCATCGCCACTGGGAATCCCGTACTTTTCGGAAAACACTTTCCACGGACAGAACCGAATGTGCTCGAGTCCCCTGCCAGCATCACGCTGCTGCTGGTACCACTTCATCGTCGGGACAAACGTGTACTCAGAGTCGCTTGCCACACATGGGTCCGTCGCCCACTGATACAGCCTGTTCGGACAGTGCACAGGTTCCTTGTCGCTACACAACGGTGGTTCAAACACTCTACATCGCCGTGCTTCTAGCTCCTCCGACTCATGATCTGCTGCGAAATCTGGCGGCGGCTCCATCTTCGTAGATATGGGCGCCTCGGACGTGGATGGGGAGCCGCGAACAAGGATCCAGCCTCGAGCCACCAAGTCTGGACGCTGGACGGGTAACCAACTCTCTATCCGAAATACTGCCTCCATCGTCCAGTCAAGAGTCAAGTCGAGAGGGTCCGTGTATGCCCTGGAAGCTTTGAAACCGCCCATCCACACCATTTCCAGAGGTAAGCCTAAGCCTGCATATTGCCGCTCAACTTCGGCCACGAGTCTTTGCTGCGAATGTAGTAGTGCCGACATGCGAACCGGACCTGGGTTTCGTGTCAAATCACGAAGACGAACATCCCAAATCAACAACTCCGAGTGTTTCCATGGCAATTGGTGACGCTGTGATGGGCGTACAAAGGCAACCCAAGGGCTGCGTTTAGAATTCTGACCATCGTCGGCAGTGCAAAAGAAACCGAGGTGAGTGTGTCGCACCGGCTTGCTCTTGTTCTTAAGCTGGTGCAAAAAACCCTGTGCAGAGAAATGGACCCATGCTGCAGCATCACCCCGTTGCGCCTTGCCGTGTCGCATAATTGGCCAAGGACAAACAACCAATGACGTATACGCGACGGCTTTGGCGTGGCCACAAATCTTATGCGTGAAATGCTGCAGCTCACCTACCTCGTCGCTTGTTACCAGCTTCAAACCTGCACGTCGGGCATCTTCTCTTGGTTTCGAGGCAATTTCGCAAGACGAGAACGCGTTACTCAGTATGCATCGCTTGATCTGTCTCGTCAGGCGACGGGCCTCAAGATTATCAGAACAAATGACGGTAAACTTTCGAAACTGATCTACATGGCGTGAGCTCCACCAGCCGAACCAGTTCACCAGGCTCTGCTCGTCATTACCATCAATGGAGACGGGTGCGCAGATGATCAGGTCTACCGCGTCTTCCGCCAACGTATCCTTCATCTTTCTGAGTAATATAACCGTCTTCAGCCGAGTGTCCAGAACGGCTTTTGATTCTTGTGCGGGGAGACCCTCGTCCTTTTCCAACGCAAGACAAAGAAGCCACTCTGATACAGCGTGGCAAACGACGAGCCTACCGTGGAAAGAGCCCCCAAGTTTCGCCGAATAATTTTGCCAAATCCATTTCACCAGATTGTAGACCTCGAAAGGCCGCGAAATGAAGAAACTTGGTGTCACCATCACGGCCACACCAGGTGGAAACAACCGGTCGAAGGCGAGACAAACTCGGTGCGAATACTCGCTCGTCAGCTCGGAATGACAAACAGAGGAGTTGAGCGGCAGTCGAAAGCACCAGAAATCATAGTCCTCAGTTTTACGGTGCAATATCTTGGCGAGATGAGGTATGCGATGCAGCGAGAGGAGGCAATCTGTGTGAAGGATTACAGTGCCTCGATTGCCGGCAATAAACTTGCTCCATTGTCCCGGCTCCGCGCAAGATCGAATCTCGCAATCGCGACTAAAAACCCTCAGCCACCGGCAGATCAAGTCCTGTTCTGCCTTTGCCGACGGAGGGAACATGAGAAAGAAACTCGGTAGTAGCCTTTTGGAGGAGCCTGATTTGCTGTTGCCGGGAGATAACTTCCGGTGTAACAGCTGGTCGAAAACGCCAACTCCGAACAGATAGGGAGCCTTGAAATTCAGCGATAACTCATCCAGTCGAAAGTTGGCGCCGGGCACAAAAGCTAAGCATCTCAACATCTCGTCGGGCTGCGGCACGGCTGTTGGTAGAGGACTGTGTTGCCAGTCGGCAGATTCAGTAGGATAGACGAGTAGACAGACGCCATCATTATGGCATAGAAGGCCGAGAGATAATGACTTAAGATAATCCAAAAGAACTGTCAGCTTACCCATATCCGAGCGAGAACTTACTGTGCCTCCAGCTTCATAGTTCTGGCTAAGCTCGCCCTCGCGGAGCTCCAGAAAGAAATCTTGCGCGGTACACATGTGCGAGAAATCGAACGTTTGCCGGCCCAACAGCGTTCGATGCCAGCTAGGTCTGGATGAATCAGGTTGCGATGAAGAGCGGATTGAGCAAGTAATTTTCATTGAGCCAATTAAGAAATTTTTTTCGCAACAGTCATCTTTTCTTGATCCGCAAGCTGCCTCAACATAGCTAGAAGCTATCTCCTTGGGAGAGACAATATGTAGATCTGAAGCTCCGGGGTGCTGTGCGTCCGAATCATCGCCTACAAATAGACTTGTTTCATCATCTCCCTTGCCAGTCCTGGCTAATTGACTCAAATAAGGAGATAATTCAGCATTCTTCTCTCCATCCATAAGGCCAGTCTGCTTTTTGGTGTTCGAGATATCTTGCATTCTGGTAATGGATTTTCGAGTCTCAAACACTTTATGGTGTGACTCTGTGTCGACCTTGTCTATCTTAGCTGCGGTTCCTGGCTGGCAATCCAGCGGCGCTCCCAAAGCTTCCTCACTTGTATTCTCGAGCGGCTTCAAAATGGGTATGGCGGCTATGTGAATCACTTCATCCGCATCATCAATATCCATAGGATCGCTTCCAAGCTCATTGTCTGCGTCTAATATGTCCGTGCCGCCAGGCTCCGCCGATTTATTTCTCGATTCTGGCCCAGGTGAAAGAGGTGGCATGCTTGTAACAGGCGCTATGGCAGCTCCAGATAAGTTCTGATTTGGCTGCTCTGTCCAGATGGCCAAGTTTGGCGCCGACGTAGCTTCAGGCGGAGCCTCATCGATTGGGCTGGACTGCGTATGAAACGCGGACTCCAAGGTCATCGGGTTAGCTGTGTCATCATCCGACTCATCTTCTGAAAACAATGCGTCTATCGATGAACGTCGTTTGGGAATGTTGGTCGCGACTGTCCCTTCTATCGCCATAAGACTGGGCTGAAGGGCTTGTGAAACGGCAGTCGGTATTATTCCACTCTCGGACAATCTGGACTGCTCTATGTTCCCAGAAATCGTCCCTATAATAGACACTATTTCGGACTCTGCAATGTCGGTCGAGACGTCGTCTCCGCTCTCAGAGCCGGTCTCACAAGACGAATCACCTGGTAATTCTTCAGGTGATGCGTGTTGATTCGTAACTGAGGGTCCAATTCTGCCATTATTTGTCGATCGTGTGCCCTGAATTTGACGGGTGGGCACCGACTTGATGCGGTCGACCATGTCCTCCCAAGAAATGTACTCTGTTGTCGCCATGCCTCGGCGGCGGCGGCGGGCGTTTCTCATTTCATGTCTCGAGTACTTTTCTCGCTGGGCAGTGATCATCGCGTTATGCCACTTTGCAATGTTCGACTCAAATCTGGAGTCGTCCGGAGAGTTTTGCTTGGTTCGAATCCAGTTGTCTAGAACGGTTTTGCGAAAGTGTTCCTCTGGTTCCCATGTTGCAGCTGACAACGGGAAGTTTTCCCACTCGACGAGATACTTGGTCTGCCCATGAACTTGACCTTCGGCAAGAATGCGAGTCACCCTCCATTCAATATCGGGATCGTAGTAGTTATCAGCAGTGGAATTTGTCAAAATAGATTCACTCGAGTCCGAATCCGAATCCATCTTTGGGCGATGGTGTGGACGTGCTGTAACCCGCGATGCGGCTCACTTCGGTGCAAGATTTTCAGAGAAGTCTGAGACAAACAGTAGACACATGACTGAAGCATCCTGTGCTGCTAGTGGCAAACATGACGGGGCGGCCGTCTCTTCACCATGAAAGCCGAAGAGACTGCCGACTGTTTAAGACGGTGACTGGGAAGGCTGAGACTTCCGCGAAAAGCACTGTAGTGAAGAGTCGACCGGGAAGCGAGCCCTGGTTCGCGCAAGGACGCACGAAACTGCGGCGCGACTATGATCTCTGCTGCATACTCAATGAAGTGGTCCTGCTCTGTTTGCACAGCTGATTCGTGTACATTGTGTAACCTGAGGACCTGTCGCCAACATGACTGAAAATATCGTCCGTTCGCATAATGCTAGTGGTCGTAATTCGAGCAGCACTGCCACGAAGAGCTCGGCTGTTTATTTTGTCCCCAGCCCAGGGTGCGACTATAGGAGTGGCTTTGAGATGCGGCCCCCTCCCGGGCCGCGTACTTAGTGTGTAGGTAGGATAATCTATAAATATATCATGTGTCCTGTTCCCGAGTAGATAGTATGTACAGCAGTGACAATGAGCCAGCAGAGCTCGAAGGGCGATAGTGGAAGTTTCAGGTCTTTGTTGCCTTTGTTGTCCAACTGCGCACTTCAAGCTCTGTTTCTGCTCGCAAGTCTTATTACTGCAAATTGCCAGGTTGTGGCTAATAATGAATTTTCGTGGCTTAGCCCAAGGTTAGGGGAAGTATTCGCTAGAGTTAGGGCAGATATTGTAGCTACCTAAGAGTACATTCGCATTAGGGAGTCGATAAGCGCCTGTTGGCTGGACTCGTGTCTTTTGTGTCCACAGGGACGCCACAGTTTGTACCGAGCGCGTACAGGCTGCAGCCTGCTTAACAAAGCCGTAATGCGGGAAGCGCCTTGATCCCTAACGCTCACACCGCAGCCCCAATCACTTCTATGGCCAGCCGGCTGTGAAGCTACAACTCCTTTCCTCCACTTCTCCTTCCAACGTCACCACTCTCTTCAAAACACGATACTTTAAGCCAACTATCCCGCAGCCATGGCCAACGACGAATACGATGTATGTGCATCTTGTTTCCGCCCTCGCGCATGCCTTTCTTATTACCTCGGACACAACTGCTAACACATAGCCCCACCAGTTTCTCTTCAAAGGTACCATGAATGCCTGCCAAAGCCATGCGCCCTCTTCATTGGACTTGGACTGTCCGCCGTGACGCCGTGCTCGTTGGCGCATATAGCTGACTTGAATTATACTAGTTGTCTTGATCGGAGACTCCGGCGTCGGTAAATCTAACCTTCTCAGCCGGTTCACCCGAAACGAATTCAACCTCGATTCGAAATCTACTATTGGTGTTGAATTTGCCACGCGCTCGATCCAAGTCGATTCCAAGACGATCAAGGCACAGATTTGGGATACTGCTGGTCAGGAACGATATCGTGCCATCACATCAGCGTACTATCGCGGCGCTGTCGGTGCCCTACTCGTCTACGATATCAGCAAACACCAGACCTATGAGAATGTCACGCGATGGCTTAAAGAGTTGCGCGATCATGCCGACGCCAATATTGTCATCATGCTTGTTGGAAACAAGAGTGATTTGCGGCATCTGAGGGCTGTGCCGACCGAGGATGCCAAGGCGTTTGCTAGTATGTCGCTCCGTCTTAACCTCCATTATGTAAATCAGTATGACTGACGTCTATCAGGCGAAAATCACCTCTCCTTTATCGAGACATCCGCCCTCGATGCCAGTAATGTTGAGCTTGCCTTCCAAAACATCTTGACAGGTACCGAGAGTTCTCAGCGGATACGACAACTTAACGGAGACTAACTTATGAGTTCAGAAATTTACCGAATCGTCTCAAGCAAGGCCCTCGACGGTGGCGATGGTGCACAAGCCACAATCGGCGCTGGCACCAACATTTCGCTCAGCAAGCCCGCGGACGATGAGACTACCAAGAGTGGCAAATGTTGCTAAGCCAACCACGCAGCTTGAAAGCTCATCCTCGATACCAGTAGATTCAACGCGAGGCGCTGTCTATCGTATAGCTCGGCAGACTTGCAGGAGACGGGTTCTCCACGAGTGCGGCTCTTTTGACAGTATAAATGGCGCAGTCACTTTGGCTTTCCTTTGTTTCTCATGATGGTTGTCTGATTCCCATGCTTTCGATGATTTACTACGCCTTCTTGTAGCTGAAATGAAACCACTAATGCCAAAACTCGCTACCGGATGCCGAGATGCTCCGTTGTAAGGAGATGAATTTGTGTGATTGTCGACGGTTTGGTTGCTTCAGATAGCGGCATCTTCTCGGCCTCTAGGGTTACAATAAAAATGTCCCTTGTAACATGGGCTCGGCGACGCTCACTGATGAACCAGAGATTGTCCCGCAGCCGCGGAATTTTAAAATCCTCACTACCAGGGTAGCATCCCTTCGTTGACATAATTTTGTTCAACATCCACCTATATATAAAGCCCCCAGGGTTTACTTGAGCACCAGGCATGAGGACTATTAAAGCAAGTTGAGGTAGAGGGAGGGGTTGGCGCCGAGGCACACCTAGGGCTATAACTACACTAATATGACTGCCTCGAATCACATAGACCCTTGACGAATATTTGATACATCAATCCGTATCATAATGTAGTGGGAGTATACAACTATACTTCTTTTATTCTCACGTATTCATAGAGCTGATACTAAAACTTGCCACAACCGTAATCCCCCCCCCCTCCCCACCCCACCTGCTGACACGCCGGGCCTACGATAAGAACTCCTTATCGGCCGGACAAAGTTACGGCTCCGCCTAAAATTTTTGGCAGTATAGCTGCATCTCCCCAGAACGTCGGCGTATGATTCTCGTTCGCCCTGCCATACGAAATGGCTGCTGTATATAAATCGCTATCTAAGAGCAGTACTCAGAAGCAAGATGCTGTTCCCTCCTCGGGGGTCAACAAAAACAAGCAGCGCGTTCTGATTCTGTCGTCGCGCGGCGTCACCCACAGGTAATACTTATGCCGAAATTAAATCACGATGGCATCGCTGACTCGAAGTACGCAAAAGGCATCGGCATTTGTTGAATGATATTGCTTCTATGCTTCCGCACGGCCGTAAAGACGCCAAATTCGATTCCAAATCTCGGCTGCAGGAGCTGAACGAGTTGGCCGAACTGTATAACTGCAACAATGTTCTATTCTTTGAGGCCCGCAAAGGACAAGACCTCTATGTCTGGCTTAGCAAGGTTCCAAACGGTCCCACGGTCAAGTTTCATCTTCAGAATTGTGAGTGACCGTATCTTCATATCGCACAACAAGTGCTCGACTGATGCGCTTGTCGCAGTACACACAATGGAGGAATTGCATTTCACAGGCAACTGCCTAAAGGGGTCGCGACCTCTTCTATCATTCGACGCCGCGTTTGAGAAGGAACCGTTTCTTCAAGTTATCAAGGAGCTCTTCACCCACACGTTTCGTGTCCCTCAGGGCGCCAGAAAATCCAAGCCCTTTATTGACCGTGTGATGGGCTTCAGCGTGGTCGACGGCAAGATTTGGATTCGCAATTACCAAATCAACGAGAGCGAGGGCTCCCTTCTCGATGTCGAGGGCGAGAACAAGGATTCCAAAAAGAAGAACAAGAAGCCTCAGACGCGTGGAGACTTGGAGGTCAACCTCATCGAGATTGGACCGCGATTTGTGCTGACCCCGATTGTCATACAAGAAGGCTCTTTCGGCGGACCTATCATCTACGAGAACAGACGGTTCGTCTCACCAAACCAAGTCCGTGCCGACCTTCGCAGATCCAAGGCCGCTCGCCACAATGCCAGAGCAGAGCAAACGGTCGGCAGGCTGTCGCGAAAGGCGGAGCTGGGACTTAGAACCGGGGCAAAGAAGCAAACGTCCGACGATGCGATGGACAAGAGAAAGCTTTTTTCGTAGGCCTTTGTAAATTCTTCATTCGCGGCGTTGGCGTTCATTTGGTTGACGAGAACGTAACACTATATTTTGAGCTACGGATCATTCCAAAATACTATAACTTTCGGCTTAAACCATGCAGCGTTCACTGTCAAACTTACAAAATATAGAAGGAGATTTTCATTCTTTTCTTTCTAATCCCTCTCGACCTACTTTATGAGCGATGAAAACTAATGTATGTGATCAATCGTCTTTCGTCGGCAAAAAGCCGGCTACGCGCTTACAGGCCTGGGCGATGGTCAAAAATAAAGGGGGCACAGCCTTCAGCAACCTGCTTTCATCTCACTCCCTCATCCTGCGTTACGAAGCCGTTCAGCAATCGGGAGCCTTATACTACTTGCGCCATGCGTTCCCTTGTGCCGCAGAAAGCTATGCCAGCTTCCGCAAACCGCGCAATGGCGGCTGATACCCCTTTATCCATTTATAGCCCCAATGCCGGGGTTTTCAGTTTGTAACCACTTGCGCTGTCATTGTTTTCAGTCTTTCACCTATCTAGGAAACAGACTGGAAGCAGCCGGAGCTTTCTTACTGCTCACCTTTTCAAACTCCCCGTTCGTTGAATTTTACTGTCGCTTCGCTTGTGAGGAGATCTCTCTTCAAGACCTCGGCGCGCGCAACCGTAACTTGGATCAATAGAGGCCGGATCCGCCCACCAATAATCTTTCCGCTCGACGTTGTCCTACGTTATCTACGTCCACTTTTATATTCGAAAGTCGCTTCTGGTAAGAAATACTGTTTGACTGTAGATGAGAGTGCTATACTGATTCTTGAGTACTAGGCAAAACTACCCTGTGTGTCTCGATAACATTAAGCGAAAGCCAAAAAAAAAAAAGCGAAGTCTAGGTTAATTATAGACAAAAACGACGCATCTACTCAGTTCGCTATCAGCGCACTCGAAATGGACATGATGAGTATATCAGCTCACGGCCTCGTCGGCTGTCCTGTGGAAATTGTACTTGAAATCACCATGAATCTCGACGTCACATCCATTCTAAATCTATCTCTCGCTTGCAAAGATCTACACGGGATCTTTAGCCGGAACAGGTTCATGATTCTGCTGAAAGCTCTAGTGAGAGAATTTGACCCGTTTGAAGAATTGCTTCAAGTATACACGGCAAAAGCCGGAGATATCACTGGACGCACGATTTATCAACCACGGACTGTGATATTCAAGCGTTTTCCTGATGATAAAGGCCATGCTATTGGACATGAATGTGATATTCTGGAACGTGGCAGGGGCGAGGCCTCGAGCGTCGTCGACGGGGCCATCTCGATGGTTCGTAAGGCTACTGGCGTTGCTAGTAGCGGTGCAACTATACTTACGGAGGATGATTTGGTGCCGATTTTGCGGTTATGTCGTGCAGTGAGGCAATGGGAGCAGCTGTTTCCGCAGATGAGATGGTTTCACAACCCGGCAAACTGTAGAGGCCTCAATGACCGGGAGCTAGCCAGGCTGCGACGCGCATTATACCGGTGGTGGCTCTATGGAACCTATTTTCATGGCGAATGGACTCGACCTCAAGCTGGACACCCTATGCCGTTTGTCTTGGATGTGAGGACTAGTCAGATACGGCGACATTCGACAGCGGAGCTGATGGAGTTACTCGATTTACACGAGACCATGAAGGACGTCATTCTGCACTACATTTGTCCCCGCCTGGACCCAACGTATCAGCTGGTAGGTCTTGTCTGACTGGTCACACCGCTTGATGGTGATGCTAATCTAAGATGCTTACAGGCTTATGACCCCACGCCGCTCATGGAACAAGTCAGTAGGGAGCACTCGCTCAGCGCATTGTGGAACGACCAAAGAAAATGGGCGCGTATAGTGAGAACTTATGCCAAACTGGACCCAACGGAGCTCATGCACTACTTCGATAATATTTATAGTTACACGCGAGAGCGACTCATCACAGAAATCCGCTTGCAGCGCCCAACATTTACGTACGACCAGGAGTCTCTTCAGGGAGTAGTCCGATGTGTTCTGGAGGAGCGTCGGTTGGTGGGCAATCTGCCAATATTTCCTGGTGACTGTGGAGGTGGCATCTTGGACTTTGGAGATGAGCGGGATGAGCAGCGTATAGAGCTCAGCCGCGACGGAAGAGCAGACGGAATGCTCCCACCGGGAACAGCCGCAGTACATCAGTTCTCGCAATATTCGCCGCGTGGAGATGACGGTGAGTTCCTAGCCGAGGAATTTCACAGTCATCACTTTGAAGCCTATGGACGGACGGCAATGCTTCGAGCATGACGGGTGAGCATAGATGTGGCTAGGAGGTAGAATAATAGACTTGCGTTCTGCCTTGCCTGCACTTTGCCGATGGCCTGCATCTTAAATTATCTGCCCGACGACGTTTGGAGGTTAGAATAGATTGATGTATGGGGTATAGCAGTCTATCTTGTAGGAAGTGACACTGACGATGCTAATAATGATGGAGGCTGTACAGTGATATTGAGGGGGTGACATATTGGTCTTCCAAGGTAAATTCGCGGCGACCAACTCGTTTGCTCCTGTTGGCTCGGATAGTAGCCGATACTGGACGGAGACCTTGAGCTTGCCCAGCCAGTACCAGATAAAGTTGAGTCCTGCTCAGCGTGTACTGAGATTGGGTAGATAACACATAGGACAGCAAAGTACCATGTGCTGAAGCTTAACTGAAGCAGCGTACTGGCCCCACCTAGACCTGGTGGCTCTGAGGTACCTGGCCAGTCACCAGTTTAGCAGCTATGGTGTTTCTACTGCTGGTCGCTGAGGCCTCTAAGCAACCATTCCAACAAACAGTTCGCACGGCGCCCCGTCCTCTTTAGAATTACCATCGCTGTCGACACTCCAGTTCGTTGCGACGCCGCCGCCGCCGCCTTTGCTGCCACCTACCCCTGCCTGTGAGCGTTTTCGCGCCACGAGCCGAGCTGCAGGCGGGTTTGCCTCACGCGACACGTCATTTGCTGCAGCCCTTCTCCGGCAGAGCCCAGGGATCTCTCCCATCGGCCCAGACCTACGTCGCGTCCACAGCTTCAGCGCTTCAATTTCGTCCACGCGGCTAGTGGTGACGGCAACTGCTGTTGAAGCACTTCCCCCCGCCCTTATACAAGCTGTCACATAGTGACCTCTACAGGTAAGGACCTGGTGTGCATGCAGCCCGACGCACTGCGCGCATACACTGCGAATCCCGCCCCTTCACTTTTGCGATAATGCCCCGTGGTGTCCTGGAAGTTGTTGTCAAGGACGCTGTGTCAGCTGTGTCGGTAGCAATAGCTCCGTTGACGACCTTTGTGATGCGCAAAATGCTAGACAAAAGCAAAAACAAGATAAAAAGGACAAATTTATTTCGTGCTACGGCTGAAAGCTTCACGGGTGCAGCTCACAGCTGGTGGTCATGTGAAACTCGGCTGCACTATTCCCGTTATTTGAACAACTGAGAAAGCATCGCTTTTCGATTTGAAGTCCCACGAGAGCTAATCTAGCTAACTATTCATAATCGCAGTTGAAGAGGGCAGCATCGTCTTGGAGACTCGGATGAAGCTGCTGAGGAGCGGCACGGTGACTTCGTGCGCTCCTGGTACATTCTCATCCTTCATCCTATCCCACTAGCCAGACTTCGCCTTATGTTCAAGTCTTATGGAACACGCAAATGTCAGGATGGAGGTTGATCATCACCCCAAGGCAGAGGACGCGACACCGGTGAACGGGGCTGCCAATATGGAGGACCAAGACCAAATCACGCCGTCCCTCTCTGCTGACTATGCGTCGGAGAGTGAGCCTGAAGAGCAGACCGTGGCTCTCATACAAACCCGTCGGCGTGGACTTCTTCCTACTGGATGCTGCTACGATGATCGTATGAAGTTGCACATGAACGCGGACTTCAGCCCAAACGCCCACCACCCTGAGGATCCGCGGCGCATTCATGAGATATTCAAGGCTTTCAAGAAGATGGGCCTTGTCTACACTGGACCGCAATCAGAGCTGCCTCGAATCATCAGGGAGTCGCCCAACAAGTACATGTGGCGGATTCCTGCCCGGCCGGCGCAGAGAGACGAGATCTGTCTTGCCCACACGGCGGAGCATCTGGCTTGGGTAGAAAAGATCGACAAGATGAGTTCTTCCGAGCTAAGGGCTCTTACTAGGCAGTTTGATCAGGGTCGTGAGTCGCTTTATGTCGGCAGCATGTCCTACCCCGCAGCCATGCTCTCCGCCGGCGGCGCTATTGATACCTGCAAGAACGTCGTCGAGGGTCACGTCAAGAACGCCTTTGCCGTCATTCGTCCTCCGGGTCACCACGCGGAGCGGGACATGGCCATGGGCTTCTGCTTCTTCAACAACGTGCCGGTAGCAGTGCGCGTCTGCCAGCAGGATTACCCAGACACTTGCCGTAAAGTCCTCATCCTGGATTGGGATGTGCACCACGGAAACGGAGTCCAAAACATCTTTTATGATGATCCAAATGTCTTGTACATCTCTATACATGTATACCAAAACGGCATGTTCTATCCTGGAAAATCGCCCGACCCGAGTGTCCCGGATGGCGGCATCGAAAACTGCGGTGTCGGACCAGCAGTGGGCAAGAATATCAACATTGGCTGGCATGATCAGGGCATGGGCGATGGCGAATACATGGCTGCGTTTGAGAAGATTGTCATGCCGATCGCCAAAGAGTTTGACCCTGATCTGGTGGTCATCTCGGCCGGCTTTGACGCTGCCGATGGCGACGAGCTCGGTGGATGCTTTGTCACGCCTTCCTGCTACGCACACATGACACACATGCTGATGTCACTGGCCGATGGAAAGGTTGCTGTCTGTCTAGAAGGAGGCTACAATCTGCAGGCAATTTCCAATTCGGCCGTGGCCGTTGCCCGTACTTTGATGGGCGAGCCACCACCCCGGATGAAGCTTCCCAAGATCAACAAGGAAGCGTCGCGCCTTCTGTCCAAGGTACAGGCCCATCAGGCCCCATACTGGGAATGCATGCGGCCGGGAGTCATAGATGTGCCCGAGGCGAAATCGCTCAACGGAAACAGACTGCATGATGTCATCCGCAGCGCACAGCAGCAAGAGTTGCAAGCCCGACACAGCATGGTCCCGCTCTACGTGCAGCGTGACCGGATTTCAAAATCTTTTGAAAATCAAGTTCTCGTCACGCCAAGTCTACCTGAGAGCCGGCGTTTGCTGATAATTCTCCACGACCCGCCACAGTTGCTGGCTCAGCCTGATGTTGTTGACGGATCGCTGGACAGCCACAACTCATGGGTCATGGACGGCGTGGCGCAGTACATCGACTGGGCCATAGGACAGAAGTTTGCAGTTATGGACGTGAACGTGCCAGCCTATGTGACGCAGGAAGAGGACACAGATGCTTTCACAGCGGGTTTCCGGCAGCCAGGCTTCCAGGAGCAAATGCAGACGCTCGTCTGCTATCTCTGGGATAATTTTGTCCAGCTCAGTGATGCAGAGGAGATATTTCTGATGGGTGTGGGCACCGCCGATCTTGGCGTTAAGCTGCTGCTCATAAGCAGAGGTACGAACCAATCGCATTATAGTCTACGAAACAACGAGAAGCCTCTGCCTACTAACAGCATTGACACAGATTGTAAAGCGAGGATATCGGGGGTGGTCAATTTTGTCAACGGCACACTCCGATCGATCAACTCTGACATTGACACGGATCTGTCCTCCTGGTACAAGGATAACTCGCGCATCTACGTGGCAGGAGACCACGCCTGCTGGTCAAACGACTCCATTACGCGGCGGGTGCATAAGCGGCGCTTTGGCACCGTCGTCCGCAGCGAAGCGATTGGTTTGAATAAGATGATGACGTCTCACAGCGAGGATGCGAGGGCGTGGATTCTTGAGCGTGTTTCTGATACCCATGGGGAGACGACTGAGGACGAAAAGTCGCCGCAATGAGTTGGGAGCCTGAGGTGCCTTTCTATTTAGATGGAATTTTGGGCGTCAAGGTCAAGGTTTCTTTACAATATAGAGGCTAAGCCTGGTTCTTTTCATGTTTCTTCTTCGCTAGGTCGCGTGATATAAATGATTCTATTTCCATGTTCCTTTTCTACATCGTCTTTTCTTCCTCGCGTTGATTTTATTACCTGTACTCGTGTATTGTCAATTTTGTTCACAGAGTTTACACGGCTGATGCCTTGATTTAGGTGGTGCTGCCTGCCCACACTCATGTTGTGTCGGTCGCGTACCGTGTGTAGACAGTGTGCGTAGCGTACGCCCGCACTGTCGCAAAATGCCGGCTCGTGTTTGACAATTTTCCGAAGCACCCAAACAAAGCCTTGTGCTGCCCTGCCTGTTGAATCAAAATTTCACCTGACACGCAGCCGCCCACCCAGTGCAACACTTGCCCGATGGAGCGTGATAGAGATCGCAGTCGAAGGTGAGACCATGCAAACGAACCGCCTCACTTCAGAAAAAAAAATCAAACGGCCTTCTACCCCTCCCTTGCACACCCAAAGAAGAGCATCGTGCGACGTGAAGATAGCGCCGTCGTCAATGGACCAGAATCAAAATCAGCAGCAGCAGCCACGCTCCTTTACGCTTGCGTCGCGACCCAGGCTAACTGTTCGGTCCGTAATATCCTATAGATACGATGACGGCGAGGTTGTCCGATACGGAGCCGGCGAGTCATGGCGTCCCACGCCGCGCGACAGATCTCCAAGACGTCCCAGGAGCCCGGCGCGCTCTCGCGACAGGGGCCCGCCCCGGAGTCCGAGGCCGCGCAGCCCAAGACCTCGAAGCCCAAGACACAGGAGCCCACGAATGCGTAGTCCGCGGCCGCGTAGTCCGCCTCCGCGAAGCCCGCTCCCGTCCCGTCAACGCAGTCCTGGAGGTGGTGGGGGCGGTATCGGGCCCGGCGGCTCAGACAGCTATGTGCCTGGTCGCTACGTACCGCGACGCCGTTCTAGGAGTATAGGCTTTCGACGTGAGCGCTCAAGGGATCGAGGCGGTGCGGATACGCCCAGGAGGCGGGAGAGAACGAGATCACCGCTGCCGCCACCGCGATCCCCTATCCGTCGATCTCCCTTTCACAGGTCGCCGCCTCCTGGCAGGCGATCGCCGCTACCACCTAGAAGTTTGTCGAGAAGAGGTTCACCGATCCGGGACATGCGACATGATCGTGAAAGAGCCCCCAGGTCACCGAGGCGGGACTGGGGCAGAGACCGTCCTCGGGATATGGGCAGGGACAGGGATAGAGATTGGGACCGCGACCGTGATAGACCACGCGAAAGGGAGCGGGATGTGGATCGTAGAGACGACAGGTGAGTCGAAAACAAGCACCAACGCACCTAGGCTGCGCTGTCCACTGACTTTCCGTGTAGGAGACGGTCAAGATCCCCCTATAGCAGAGGAGGGTTAGATCGAGCTTCAGGAAAGTCAACACCGGGCGGATACAGACCGCGATCAAGATCTCCCGTGCGGAGGGACGAGCGATATCAACCGTATCGACGGCCGTCGCCACAGCGAGATTCTGGCGTATCCTCTGCACTTCCCTCACAGCCCCCTTCAAGAAGATCGTCCCCCATCGCCCGCGCCCGCTCGCCATACAAATCACGCGATCACTCGCCGCGCCGCGGCGATGGCTCAACAAACGTTACATCGCCGCCGCGCGGACCTGCCGCACTACGTATCAACAGCTCGAGAACCGGCCCGGTGGGCTCTCCCTCTTCGCGACCCGGCGATGGACCCGAAACTCTGAGCCCTACAAACGCACCATCCGGACCGCGCGGCTACGCGTCATCGGGACGTCCTAGCTACGCGTCGCGGAGTGGCCGCAGCACCTGGGCTCCAGCATCATCACGCAGCGGTCCTTCGCCCGGGCCTTCCACGCCGATAGGATCATCAGCCATCCCGACAGGGCCTCGCAGCCAATCCATCAGCGGCCAAGGGGGAGTCAGTGGAGCCGGTGGCAGTGGCTCGGGCGGCGGCGGCGGCTCTAGTTCCACGCCGACGCACGGTCGGCCTTTCAACCCGCCGACGGGACCCGCCGCCGCTGGAGGCAGCGGAGGCAGCGGCCCGCGGCAGACGCTCGCGCAGAGCCTCCTGGCGACAATGCCACCAATCATCCCCGGCGGCAAGCTCGATCCGACGATGCTGCCGATGGTGCTAGGCGTGTCGCGCGAGGTGGAGCCGCACTACCGCAAGCTGCGCGACGAGGAGGAGAAGCTGCGGGAGGAGCTGCACGCGAAGCAGGAGCGGCTGCGAAAGAGCCTGGCCGTCTGGGGCCGGCTGGAGCGCGACGCGGCGGCGTGGGAGCTGCGCAGCGACCTGAGCGAGAAGAGCATGAAGAGCCTGGCGGGCGAGGGTGTGGGCGGCGCAGCGTTTTAGTGAAATGGCCGGGGGATAGACGTAATTGGCGGGACAGCAGAGAGAGGTGTTCCAGATGATGGGCAAGAGAGGGGAGAGAAGAGGTTGGTGGGTGTCGGTTATTGCAGCGCACGCGAGATGCACATTCTATGCCTAGCCTCGGTTTTCCTTTTTGTATGCGCACTGTGGCTCTTTTCGCGATCATTCAGAAGCGACGGATCGAAATTTCGTTCAAGAATTAGTCTCGAAAAAATTAAATAAAGATGGCTAACAACTAAAGCTTTTTTTACCCTCGTGTCTTTTCTCCTCACTTCGCTCTACTTCATCAACACTATTAATTCTCAAAAGATAGTCCTGGCAGTAAAATCAAAGACAAAACACAAGATCCCCAAGTACATGTGTCTGGTGCACATTTCCGTAATAAATTCATGAGAAAGCAACAACAAAACAAGACTTGAGCTAGTCATGAATCCACGCACGGCATGCAGTCATCATAGCACAGGTCAAAAGTCATAGCAACCTGCGTCTCAACTCAAAATTGCAGCACAGGATCATCGGATTCGTAGTCGCCGTCCCACTCTTCAGACTCGTCGGACTCAGCATGATCCGACTGAAAGTCCTCCATGCTATACTGCAGCTCTCGCACCTTCTGATTGTCAAACATGATGTTGACCGTCTCGCAGAGGCCCTGCACCATGGATGCATCTGACGAGGAAGAAGCGCCGCTGATGGCGCTCGCAGTATCGGCGTTCTCATCAGAAGATGACTCCGACTCGGACATGTCGTCTTCGTCAGTGTCGGGGTCTCTGTAGGATTTACGCATAGTGCCATCGCCAGAGTTGCGGGACGACTTTCGCTGTCCGGTTAGCATTGTGACGTGCTCGGCAGTCCTGGTGCTGCGCCGAGACGGCGGCGTAGCTGGCAAGTTGCGCTTCCTTAATGTCGCGAGAGATGGAGTCGCCTGGTTCTCTGCCTTTTTGACCACGGCGTTCGACCGGAGCGACTGCATGTCACTAGGCGGATCAGCCATCGGTCGCAGAAATACTTTTTCCAACTTTTCGCGCCAGGCGGTGCGCATCGTGGCACGGGTCTGCCAAGGAATGTCCAGTATTGACTTGACGGACAGGTGGCGAAGATTTGGCAGATTGCCTGCATTGTCGATGAGGGTCTGCAAAAACATTTCCGCGGTCTGGGTAGACCAGTCGCGGATGTGCTCGAGATTGATAACGCGAATGCTGACTGGCCAACGAGGTATCTGATCGGGGAGCAGGACTTGGTCGTACATGGGGTCCGAGTCGTTGCCGGACTCGTGCAGCTTGTAGTAAGAAAGATTCATATGGAGTTCGCGCAGCTCCGGGCAGTTGTCAGCGAGATCAGTGAGGAAACCGAGGTCAAGAGATTGGTTGTGGTGAAGATTTAGAATGCGTATCTGGCTGCCTTTGTCGCGCAGAAACGCACTCAGGTCGGCAGACTGCACCTCCCAGCAATTGATGAGTTCCAGATGAAGCAGGTTACTGGGCAAGAGGCTCAGCATATGATCGTCCATGACGGTGGACGACTCGAATACAAGGTGCGACAGCGAGGGCAGCTTATGCAGCGAAGCCGCAATAGCCTCGACGTAGGCACAATCTTGTAGGCGAAATTGCGTAGCTTCCTCGTCGTTTCGTGGCTCGCGTTTCCGCAGCGACGGCGCCTGGAAATTTGTGAAGCTGACTCTCTGGAGGCTTGAGAAAGACGGCAATGCGTGTATACGGCAAATGTCATTGACATCCTTGACATAGTCCCCGATGAGACGGCTGCTCCATTCCCAACTCCTCAACCGAGTGCAATACGGTTTCGAGTCGACGTCACCAGCGGCGGAAACCAGTGGACGAAGCGCCTGGAAGATGGTCTCTGGATAATGCCATCTTATGCTTCTTTCCAGCTCTCTGTACGGGGGCTGGTCGAAAGGCGTACAGATGATGAGTTCTCGCAGGCGTGGTAGCGGATGGATCAGCTGATACATCAGGGAGGCCGGCACGATGTGGATGTCGAGTTGCAGGGCCTTTATTCTAGACCTGTAGTTGAAGGTTGTCTCCGAGGGAGATCGACCGAGCAAAGCGACCAACTTTTTGACCTTGGCCGGGTGACGCAGTAGCGGACAGCGATATAGGGTATTGAGAGCGGGTTCGGTAAGCAGTTTACAGCTTGTGGAAAGCTGGAGAAGCCAGTTGGAATTGATGCCATCGGCCGCATCGTCAGAGGCAGCATAATATAGAATATCCTCCCAGCACGACAAAGAAATCCCGGGATCTGTCCAGTCCGGGATGATGGGAGGCGCGTCGGGGGTTAGATCGATGTCTGATTTAGGGCGCTTCGGCGGATTGGCGGGGGGCGCAGTGCCAGAATTTCTACGTTTGCGGTTCGCGGGCGACCTTTTACTACGCCTACTACCTGATGACGCCTTGGCTTTGCCTACTCGTCCTGTGGCCGCAGTATCAGTAGCCCGTTTGGCGGTTGAGTTTCCTTTTCGGCCAGAAGCCCCCCGGGTCTGGCGACTCTTGTACACGCCAACGACAAAGTCGAAGCCGTCGGGCTCTGAGTCAGAATGCTCTAGGATCTCCGGATCAGTCAGGTCTTTCTCGGATGACAATTCGGAGCCCGAGGATAGATAAGTAAGTTGCCTCGTCTCTCGGAGGCCTGTGCGGGAAGGGTTGCGGCGTGGTGGGGAGGCGACTGCTGTCGCGCGTGAGGCATTGCGCGTGCGAGCCATGACAAGTCGGCGGGCGTGCTGCGTCGCGAGGCGGAACTCGGCAGATACGATACCGCCTCGAGCGGCCTATGCTATGAGACGAATTCACAGCGGTTGGCCGCGGAAAGCGTGTTGCACGGGCGTTGCTGTTCGACACCGTTCAAGCGTAGAGGATGATGACTCTTGAAGCTGGTGAAATAGTGGTGCTGGTATGCATGCCAAAGCGGAGAGAGGAGGGCGAGTTTTGGGGCATAAATTGGGAAGACGTTTTGGCGTCACTTGTGATCGCTGCCGCGTGAGCATGGAGCGAGGGATAATGCTTCGGGGAAGGTTGTGGACGGGAGTCAATAATGGATTGATTGATGATGATGCTGGCGGAGAGTCTAGGCGGCAACTGCCAGCTACTGTGACAACAGGTAGGCTCCTTGTATGTACTGTACATATCTACATAAATACCACCAACACCACAAACATTGCCACCCTCACGTTCAACACATCGAAACCATGACAACGTCGTAGCAGTTGCACTACTACTTCATGCGTCTACAAGTAGAGCACCCACTAGTTCTCGAGAATCTTTGTCTCGACTACTGTAGATTGTTCGATACAATCCACCATCCCTGGCACCGGCACCAGCACCGGCGCCATCATCGGTACCATCATCGAAAGCATTGCCATTTATAGAAGAGTGGTAAACAATTATATCGAGGACTTTATATTCATGAAGAGCGGCACGTTGTTACAGGAGCTGACATTTGCTGCCTGCACCCTCCACCACCTTGCATCCCTCAAAATCATGACACCAGCAGTATGGGCGACTGAGGCACTACCTCACGAATAGCAGTAGTAAGTACAGTACCGTAATCCATTCGGGGATGCCAGTGTACAATGTACAGCACAAGGGTCGTGGGCAGCTAGCACATACTGTACCTACGCGGTGCTGTATGCGCACTACCAAGTAGTACATACTGTACATATGTGTACCAACTATACATGATAGGTAATATAGCATGTACCTCGCAACGCTTTATTACCTATGCGAGTACAGTGAGTGGCCTGAATCGTTAGTGCATATTACCTAGTACCTGGTAGTAGGTACAGTACTATGCATCGGCGGAGAGGTAGTATAGTGTGTTGGTTTGCCTGGTAGCACCTACATACTGTAGGTACTATACTAGTAGTACTGTATGTAACTGATGTTTAGGTATGCACGACTACGAGGTGCATCTACTGTATGTATGGACATATAGTACCCGCCTTGGTAATATCGATGGATCAGTAGTGTGGTAGTACTGTCGATACCTATAGCGCAGGTACAGTACTGTAGTGTAGGAAGTGCTCCTTGCTGGACACTCGCGCTGGCTTCCCGTGGTGGTCCCTGTAAAGTGCACTAATAAACTTGCACCGACCAGGCCGCCGCCCCCGCCAAATTACCCCTGCAGCTCACCGTGTCAGACCGTGTTCCAGGCAGGTGCCCTCTGCGGCAGGTGGCACCTCACCTCATCAAACGCCCACCACACACACCCACCCAAACCCAAGACACACCCAACCAAAAACATCACACACTGCACCCCGTGCCCCATACCTTCCGCATAAAACCCTACGATACACGATACACCACACACCACCTTGAGACTGTTGACTTTGCTTCGGCACGCGTCTGGCCGTTGCCGAAACGTCCCGCGCGTCCCGGCTTTCCGGCTCTCTGTTCACCGATCCTCCGTCAAATCGGCCTGATGACACTGACAGAGCCAAGACTGCTCTCGTCTCCAATTGCACCACGACGTACCACTCATCACATCGATCGTCTCATTCATACGTCGCCTCATTGACTGACGACAACATCCCTTTCTCCCTCTCTGTCCCTGTCTCTCTCTCTCTCTCTCTCTCTCACGCGCACACACGGAACAACGCACCGCGCCCAACACTCCTCATCACCTCTCAAAATTCTCATCCACACCGTCATTCGGCTAAGCCAAGCGACTGGGCACCCATCCCCCCCAGACCCAATCGACTTGTGGCAAACCACTCGCACCTTGCCGTCGCTAATAAGCGAAAGTTGCGCAATTTGCATACTTCCTTGAGCGCATCTCCTTACGTGCCGCCGCTCTCATCCAGCGCCCTTCTCTCATTAGCCGTCTCAGCCATCTCAACAATCGTCGCCTCGATTGCTATGCCAGGACACTACTTGCCCGCCACCGCGAGAATCTACCCATGGCAGCTTGAGCATCGCAATGACGCTGCACGGCATTTATCAGCGCAAAAATCCCTTTCTCCGTCGCAACTGGCTGCAGGGTCTCAAGAGTTGGCAGAACCCGACCGAGGCCATGGGCAACATTGTCTCTGGTCAGCTTGCTGCCAGCGTTGACGACAAGTCTCCCTCACGCAAGCGCCGCCGCGTTTCCAGCCCCGACTCGCCACGCGTCGACACAATCATTGCCTCGCCGACAACGCCTGACGATGTCCAGTCTCAGCTCCGTATAGAGGTCCTCCAAGTTTGCCACAAGAACTCCAAACATGCACCTCGCCGACCCCTGCCCGGCAACCCTGGACTCCCACCTCCGTCAGCCAGCAGGCAGCACAGGAAGGCCAACTGTCGCATCACCATCAGTGATCTCACCCCGGGCCAGCAGCGCGTCTTACACTGTCAGAGCCAAGTCTGCCATGTCGTTACTAGAAGGGACTCCTCGCTCGGCCCCCATCCCCTCACAACCGTCCATCTGCCCCAGCCCTTTTATGTCTCGCGAGAGTCCATCTTCGTCAACAGAGTCGAGGACGCTTCTTTTGGCTTTTCCGACACATATGAACTTCTCGTCGAACTGGAATCTGGCGGCGACAATCACTGGCCTCCTCTTGACCACAAAGACATCAACTCCTCGCTGTCGGGCCAAAAAGCAAATCCTGGCTACATGCGCGGGCTTGTCCTTCGAAGTCGCTTCCAGGATATCTTTGGCAATCTTCGAGGCCCACTGTCTGTTTCTACCCAGCGCCAAGTTCGTGACTTGAGTTATTCGTCCGAGTCTCCTACTGATTTCGTCGTGGCCGTTGATCTGCGCTGGTCAACAGGAGTAAAGGTGTGCAACGGCCTCGACTTAGACTCAACTTGTGAACCCGCCATCAATACCGACGTCTCACTAGTCGCTGAGCCCCAGTCAGCACTAGATGATGAAATTATAGTCTACAACGGCATCGCGGATGCCAATGGCTATAATCGCAGTGATGACGAGCCGATGGAGGGTGAGAGAACACCCTCTAGGTCTTTGCGTACGAGAGAACGTAACAAGATATACAACCTCAAAGTCCTGAGCGATCAGGCCCGTGGAAAGGAGAGCAAGCATCGTTACGATGCTGGCGCAATGGCGATGGATGGTCGAGTTGCCTATCTCTTGCCCTCGGACCAGCCTGTCCTACTCGATTGCCATCGCTGCGTCACTTGCGGTTGCTGTCACGACTCGCTACTGCAGCTCCAATCACACTTGCAAACATGCCACCCAAACTTTGATTTTGTCTACGAGAATTCCAACCACGGTATCCAGTTCCGCGTCCGCCATCGGCGGATCGACTGCTCATCACCATCCAAGACCTTGTATGTCAATCCGACAGCAAAGCCTTTTAAACTACAGAGCTTCGTCGCCGGAGATCCATCATGGTTCAGGTCGCGCGGTCTGACCGACGCTGTCAACGACGAAATTCTACAAACACCGTCCTCGCGGTCCAGAGTCGATAGACTTTCCTCCCGCTCGCCCATGCCTCGGCAGCCACAGTTCCATACAAACAAAATGACGCTGCCCCAAAGGCCAAGTCGAACTAGAAAGATGCCGGTGCTCGTGCCCAAGATCTCGCAGCCCCTGTATCACCCCGTCAGCAGAGCCGAGCTGAAAGCCGGCGACCTCGTACCTGATCCCCATCACGATATGGACTGGCTCATCCAGAAGCATCGCGAAAGCATCACTGAGTTCTCCGACGTGACGGCTACCGAACGGGAATTTATCTGGGAATGGGACGGCTTCATCCTTAAACAGGGCATTACTTCGAGCGTCTTTCTACCACGGGCCTGGCTTGAATTTGTCAAGGAAAAGGGCGAGTGGTTGGTGGCTGATGAGGACCGCGCGCGCGAGTTTGGCAAGCACGCTTGCGTCCTCATGGCACGTGAGGTGCTGACGGACGATGCTATCAGAGAAGCCATGGAGCATCTGAACCAAGTACGTGGCCGGCGTGCTAAAGACGTCACCAACGGGACTCTGCCACTAGATATGGAGACGTCGTCATTGGGAACCAAAGCTACGGCGAGAAGAAAGGGCCGCACCTGCTGTGCGGTATGCAGGCTTCCAGCCCGGGGACCTCGTCTGCTGATATGCGCTAACAAGGTATGTTGACAAAAGATATATGTGTAAATAGTCTAGACTGTGCGGGACACTCAACACTGACTGTGTTTTCCTCGAAATAGAGTTGCCCTGAACGGCTGTATCACTCGGACTGTATCAAGCCGACGGCTACGATGGATGTAACTGATCGAAACTGGATATGCAATCCATGCGCGAACACGAAGCTGGAGAGATCAAAGGCGGACTAGTGTGTATTCACGCATACAAGAGCCCTACAACAGGCAAAGAAAGCCTTCACACTGAGGACATTTATCGCTGAATCATTAGGTTCTTACTTTGACCCTGTTAGAAGCGCACGAGGGAGGATTTAACGTTTGCTTAGATGCCCCAGCGGAGCTCACGGCGCGTTGTATTATTTGATTCACTGTTCTTTATTATTATACTTCATGTTTTTGTTGTCTCGATTATCTGCATTGCCTATCCGTTCTTGGCTAAGAGGTTCATGTGTGTTTATATATACTTGGAGAATCACTAGATGGCGGCGCGGGTTTACTGGTATTCTATTCTTTTTTTTTTCTCGCTCACAGCTCGAGCATCCGCAGTTAGCAATTATATATTAACAACAGGACTGTGACAGTCACTGTGCGTATTCAACAAGATGATCTCACTGCTTTTCAATGGCTCGATCCCGAGAAGAGCTTAATCGGAGCCGTAGCCGTTTATAACCAAGACAAAGAAAAGAGTCTTGAAACCCCCCTCATATGATGAAAATGATTAGTAAAAAAAAATTGTTACAGACTATCAACCTCTTCACCAGTTTCACGCATTTTCCCTGCCACTGTTTTCTGTTCAACACGGGCAAACTTGGCCGTCATCAATGCCGCCTCGCCTCCCTCTTCTTGTCCATGCGCTCCCGGTCCGTGCGCTGCCTCTTGCGACTCTCCTCGGCAATCATCTCGCTCAGATCGTCGTTGTGCTGCCACTGCGCGCCCACGCCCTCCTCGCGCGTGCCGGCGTCGAAGCGCTGCCGCAGCTCGTCCCTGCTCAGCCCGCCGCCGTCGTTGAGCGCGTCCACGTCCACCGCCACGTCAACGTCTCCGGGCTTCTTGCGCTTGCGCGATCCGTCATCGCCGTCGCCGCCCAGGACCGGCATCGCCGCCGCCGCCGCCATGTCGTACGCCCGGTCGCTGCCGAAGAAGCCCTCTGCGCGCACCTGGCGCTCGGGGAGCACTGTGTACGCCGACCGCGGTGCGGACGATTCCTCGGTGTCGTAGCCGCGACGCTCTTTGCGGAGATCCATCTCGCCGGCGACGGAAGTTTCCGTGCCCTGCGGCGGGTAGTCGCCGTGCATTGTGCTGGCGTAGCCGCCGGGTGTCTCGAGGCCGCTCGGCTCCCGGCCGTCGCGCTCGTCGTCGTCTTCTTCATCCTCGTCCTCCTCTTCCGACTCGTCCTCCTCTTCCGATTCTTCAGCGCGTGGCTGCAGCTCTCCCCACAGGCTGCGCTCCATCGGCGCGCCGAGCAGGTCCTGCTGCTGTGTGGTCTGCACGGTCGTGCCATTCTGGCCTGTGATGCCAAAGACATCGCCGCCGTAAAGGGGCCGATTGAACTCGTCGACCGGCGGCTTCCCCCATCCACCAGGATGGAAGCCCCAAGAACCGCCGGGTGGTGGAGGCGCGTTGAGACCTGGGATCTTTATGGTGGGATATGAGGGAGGTGGCCCGCACCTTTGCTGGTTGATCAGCCACGGTGGAGGCGCGCCAGGCGGCATGCCGAGCGCTTCCTTTGCGGCATCGGTCAAATCACCCGGGCGAAAGTGCTGGTAGTCAACTTCGGTTTCCTTGCCCTCATAGTAGACCTCACCGAATCGCGTGAGGTCTGGCTTGGTCTGGAATCGAAAGAAGGCGTCGTAGAGCTTCTGGTAATCAATATCGAGCCTGCCCATCTTGGGTGCGACTCGCTCGCGCTGCTTCTGTTTGAGGGTTTGTTCTGCCTGTTTCTCCAAGACGGCGTCTCGCATCTCGGCGATGCCTGTCTCAGCGATGAACTGCGGCAGCCGAAACGCCGACTTTTCGATGCCTCGTTTCGATGAAAGGTATTCACGCTTTAAAGACCAATGCGAGGGAACGGGTACGACGTTGCGTTGCGACTTGATCTGGACCAGTACGCGCGGATCTGACGAGGACACGTCCTGCCATTCGACAACTTCTGGAATATCGGCAATAGCTTTGAGCTGGGCGACGGAGACTTTATTGAGCGCTTTACGCTTCTTCTTCGATAACTTTGGTTGCTCATCTTCGTCTGGAATGTCGTCGTCATTGTAGAGTACTGTGCCTTTCTGATCCTCTTTCCCTTCGTTCGTGGCAGTCACGCCAGAACTAGTGTCGAATTTCGTAAATATTGACTTGTATGCAGCAAACACCGAGTCATCATCGAAAGCATCCAAAGAATCCATAACGATCTCATCGAGGGGTAGGGACCCCTTCTTGGCGACCTGTGCCGGTGGCTCTTCGGCTTCGGTGGGCTCTGGGGCGTCTGTCGTTGTATGCTCCGTGTTTGAATCGTTCTACATGCAGTTATGAGCGAGCGCGACGATACGGACGGCACGGGACGGCATGCGACATACCTCTACCTTGGCTTTCTTTTGCTCCTTCTTCTTCGCCCTTCTCATCTGGTTCTTTGTCATTTTTGCGGCCGCCATGACGACGAATTACTCGCAACGAGCGAAGTGCTGAGGGGTTTGCTGGAAAAGGAGCCTGGATTGCTGGCCTGAGTGGTAATCTGAAATAAGGCGTACAAGCCCCCGAGCGCAATCACGTATTGCTTGGGGTCTCTTCCCATGCCGCACAAGGGTAGTGTGCGCAGTCGCAGGAGCGGACAGTGACGGGTCAAGCTAAAGCTGTGAATATAGTTTATAAATGTGTCGATGAGAGCGGCGTTGCTGTGAAAAGGCTGTGATGAACAGTTTTTCTTTTTTCTTTCAAAAAAAAAGCCCCCAATTGTACAGTCGGTACCTGTAATCTCTTCTTGAGTCGCGGAACATGGCGCGCTGCGCTGTGATGACTACTCCAAGTTTTCTTATCGCCTTGCTGCCGGGTTATCTTCGGATCTTGCTTACAGCCGCGACATTCCCTTAGGACACAAGCATACTATAATCGGCCAGGGTGATAGCGATGGGCTGGCCTGATGTATACAGTGGGAGATTAGTCGGTCGTGCACTGTAGCTACCTACTCGCTTCAATTACCAGACAACTCTCACAGACTGGCACATGCTTAATCTTGCCGCTCATATATTCTACTCTAGAATTTATTGCTATACATCATCATTTTCGCTCATTTTGGAAGTAGTCACACCGTCTAGTCTTAATTTTCCAACTCCCATCCCCGTTCTGGGTCGTTTGCGCCACCTGCCGCAGCCATGGCCACGCCCAACCCAAGGGAGCCCTTGGACGCGCTGCAGCTCATCTTCAACGATGCGGTATGTATATGCGCAGTCGCGTCGTCACATTATTAGCTCACGTTTCTCTCGTAGCTGGTTCAAACGGGCAAAGCTATACGCGCTTCGTGCCGCGACGGTCAAGGCAACCTCGCCAAGGTACCCGGCATCATGCAGCCTAAATTCCCAGACATTCTCCAGCAATTTCAGTCGTCTCTTGACGACCTAGAAGGCGACATCGTAAGGTTTCCTCCAATATTTATGCCGATCTCTCTTTCTTCCAGAAAGCTAACAATACGTGCTCAGCTAAAAGCTAAATCAGTATTGCTGCGTGACCTGAACCAGCTTCAAGCAGAACGATCCTCCGGCCCTCCTCCTCTCGAACCTTCACTGTCAATCGAGCCGCAGACATCAGATCCACCGACACTCAAATCCGATTCACCGCCTCCAGCCCCGAGCTCGACCGCCGCCCAACCTGCTCCAGCTGCGGATATGATGGGGCCCAACGGCGATGGTCCAGCAGTCAAATCAGAAGATAACACCTTCCCGCTTGCCGACGGCGCAGTCTTCAACGACGGCGGCAGCAGTGACAACGCCAACGACATCATTGACATCAGCGGGGTCAACGAAATCAAACGAGAGCCGGTTGCGGCAGCGCCAGAGGCACCCATGGTAGCCGACGCCAACTTCACCGACATGGAGTTCTCCCTCGCCCCCGCCGACGGAGGCGCTCTCCAGAACCAGAACGGTCTGGGCCCTACCACCTCCTTCGACCTGTCGTCATTTGCGCCGAGTGACTCCATGCTCAGCCTCGACGGTCTACTCCCCAGCACCGCACAGCTGCCGCCGGCCACGACGACCGACCCGGCCTCCGCGCTCGCAGCGGCGACCGGCGACTCCAAGATGCAACCGATACCTGTCGACGGCGAGGCCAGCTTCGACAACTTCTTCACCTCACACGACGCCAGCCAGGCTGACGGCATGGACTTTGACTTCAGCATCGGCAATAGCGGCGGTAGCGGCGGCGGCGGGATGGGCGAGGACACCTTTGACGACTTGATGAGCACCCGCGACGACACGTTTGAGATGATGAACAATGACGACTTTGCGGCGAGTTTCTTCGAAATGGACGGCAAGAACGAATCTTGAGCTTTCTGTGTTCTGCGTTGCGTTTCGAATCATATATACCCATTACTTTTCGCTTTGGAAAGACTTTCCTTTTTCCCATCCTTCTCTTTACTAACGATCTACATTGGACATCGTGCTCAGGGAATCTTTGTGTTTTTGGACCGGAAATTCACTTTTCCAACGGTCGTTGCCATTTTTTACGTCGTTTTATTGGTGAGCTTTTTGCCGCTCGCACTCGGCGTTGGTCAAGCTTCAATATACTAGATTTGTAGTAATCACGGTCGCGAAAGCGCTCACTTTCCGCAAGGGACATTAACAAGTTAAAGAAACATTTACAGGACTTGCTTCTGCATGGCGGAGCTAGGATTATTGTTTTAAAACAGGTGCTGTTAATATGTTCCAATTGTGTAAATACGTAACAACGCTTAGCCGTCCCTATGGAAACTGCGTCACGTTGAGCATCTTGCCTAGCATGCCCTTGAACCTTGGGTTCCGCCAGTCGCTCCACGCGTAGTCGAGGGCGCCCCATGTCTCTTCGGCGTCGAGCTTGCCATCGCGCACATAGTACGAGCCTTGTACCGCCCATAGCGACCAGTCGGCGTCGTTGCCTTCCATGTACTCGACGAGGCACTGGAGGTACTTGCTGTCCTTGTCGCCGAGCCCGTCCTTGTCGCCGCCTGTCATGCCGACGCCGAACTCAGAGAGGAAGAGCGGGCCCGTGTTATCCTTGCCCTGCTCGAGGAGAAAGCCGAAGAGCAGGCCGTAGTTGGTTTTACGGACGGCGCAGGAGCCTAGATCAGGCGTGGTGACGGTGAAGCTGTAGGCATGCGTCTCCCAGACGTTCTTGCCGGTCCAGGCAGAGGTGTCGAGCTTGCGGGTGCGCAGCGGGCTCAGGTCGGTGCCGCCGTTAAGCCCGCCGAGGATGACGAGCACGTCCGGGTTGGCGGCGTGCACGGCCGTCGCGGCGGCCGGCATATTCTTCATCCACACCGAGGCCGCCGACGGGATCTGCGTAACATGCGCGCGCAGCTCGTTTCGGAGTGACATGCCGACGATGCCGGGCTTGCCGCGGGCCCACCTCGCCATGGCGGCGAGCCCATCTAGCCACGCGGCGTGGTCGAAGAAGCGGCTATTAGCCGAGAGGTAGCCGGGGGCGTCAGACCACCAGCCGTTCCCGTCGTCGAGGTTGCAGCACCACGAGGCCTTGGAGACGTGGTTGTCAAGGACGGTCATGATGCCACGGTCCCAGAGGGCGGACTGCACGGCGTCAAAGGCCTCGATGACGGTGGCTTTGGCGAGGAACGGATTCTTGTCGACGGCGCCGGCGTAGAGCTTCATCATGCCGGCCTCGTCAGACTTGGACGCGTTGGCCGCGGCGCGGAAAGAATCCTGGACGGAGAGATCTTGATGCAGGGCCATGTCGATAGAGTAGGTCAGGCGCACGCAGTTGAAGCCCTGAGCTGCGATCCAGCCGGCGACGGTGGCGATGGGCTGCTTGTGCAGGCCCTCAGGGACATTGGCCTCGAGGTGGCCGGCCCAGTTGATGCAGCGCAACTTGACGCGCTTGTCGTCGGAGCCAATGATCCAGCGGCTGGAAGAGTGCAGCGGCACCTTGGGCTTGTCGACGGCGCCGGCGCCGGCCACGAAGGGCACGGCAAGGCCAGTGAGGCCCAGGAGAGCAGAGAGCTTCATGGTCTATCCTCGCTATAAGAACGAGGGACGACCAGACGTGAGATGCTGAGCCTAAAGGCGATGGGGTCGGCACCCGTATCTATCTATGGATGGTCCCGGTGTAAAGCGACGCGAGACAACTCATTGAGGAATCCTTGATGGCAGCATCGGTTTCTTATAAAGCTAAGGTGACGCCCGTGGTTGCAACGTTGGCGACTGCGAGGTCGAGCAAGCTACAGCACATACCAAGCTGTCCGAATCCTGTTCGGGCTAATGACGACCCGGCCAAACCAAGAAGGTGCCAGCAGAAGGAGGCGGATGGTGGTAATATTGGCGGCATATAGCGGGATCGACGACGGAATTGCCCGATGGAGACCCATCCCAGGCACCAGTCGGTCCCATGCCGTGATTGTTCGTCGATTGTCTCGACGACGAGCCCAGTCGTTCCGCGGGGTTGATGTCCGCGATTGGGTGCCCCAATTTCTCACGGTCAGTGGAGCCACGAGGTTAATTTTCCCGGAACGCGATCAGACGAGATCACCGCTTGGGGTGAAAAATAGTCGAAGGAAGTCGTTGTTAAGCAGACCTGTTAGGGTTGCATGGGGTGACTGACCATCTATCGGATGATGTGCAACGACTTGGCAAGGACGTTGTGGAGGAGAAAGAAATAGTGACACTGTTCTTTCCGCAATGAAGACCTATCTCATCTGGTTTCAAAGCCGAAGCATATCAATAAGGAGAATGTCTAGTCTCATTTGCACTTGGGCCATCCTCTCTTCACAAGTTGACTGATCGCCGTTTCGTACGTTTGCAGAGGCGGAAAACGGTCAGGTAACGTCAGATGAGGGGTACCTGAAGACGGCCCGACACAGGCAGCCCTTGCAAGGAAATGATAGACGATACTACTCCTCATCTCTTCCAAAATTGAGAATCATTTGCGCGCAAATTTGCACAAAAAGACCTAGATACCGTGCATTGGTGCAATCAACATTCGAAAAACGACACTTGGCTTGCCATGGCATCCTATTCGCCCCGGCCGATACTCGCTGACAAGCATACAAGGTGCATGCGAGTCCCACACCAAGATGACCATGTGTGAATATGATAGGCATATCAGCTCGTGTTAAGACTGAGATGTGGACATATGGAATATAGAATCGAGCACCACTGATCGCGATATGAAACTCGCAAGAACGAGGGGAAAAAACTCTAATAGATTCTACTAATTCTTGGTCCTCGTCTATAGAGGGGATAAAACAATGACTGTGGTCGAAGGACAAGGAAAATGGGGGGGTCTCAAAATAATCACGAGACAGACAATGCGACAAAAAAAATGAAAAGACAGTTTGAGAATTCGGTGAACTTGCTCGCGACAAGAACAAATAAAGACAAAAACTCCCAGAAAGGAAAAACCCAAATTCTGCTCGCTTGCCATCGTAAAATCATTCACTAGAAAAGATAGAAAAAGAAGAAGAAAAGAGAGTGTGCTAAGACAAGATGATCGCCCAGGGACACCAACCACGGGAGGGAGTGAGACAAATGAGATTCCAAGCAGAAGATGAGAGCAGGGATATAAAGCCAATCATCAATATGGATGCCGAGCAAGATATCAACGGCTCGCTGCCGTTGCAGAACCCAGGGTACCAAGGACTAGCTAGGCGTAAGATGCCGCCAGCCTCGACTCCAGCTGCTTCCGCTTGACGATAAGACTCTTGAGCGCGCCAATCAATTGCACGAGTGACTCCTCATCATGGGCGCAGAATTTGAATCTCTTCTCATCAGTGATAATTTGCAGACAATTCTCTTTGCTCTTGTTGACTGGGTCAATGTCCACAACGTCGACAACGACCGAGAGCTGCACGATCCACTGCGCCAGATACTCCGACTCGTCCTTGTACAGAATCAGGTTGCGGCGGCGCAAGACTCCCCACATGTTCTTCCACTGCTTGACACCGCCTTTGCTTCGAAGCTGCCACAGCCATCCTTGCCATATGACGCGGTCAAGTTCCTGCTCCTGGTTGGCAAAGCTGACTTGGCTGGCAGAACGCTTGCCGACTGGCCGATAGGGTAGGCTGGTGCTGACGGGTAGTGATCCAGCCTCCAAGTGGCCGTGAACCGTCTGACTCTCCATGGAACCGCCACGCATGCGCTGAAAGTCGCTGTCGGACAGGTCAGAGTGTGACGCGACTTCTCCGCCCGAAGAATCGACCGCGGACGAGTCACGATGACCTGAAAACCCTGGTACAGGAGGTCCGAATGTCTCTGGCGAGCTTGAAAAGTGCTCCGGCATACTGTGTATTTGCGCGTCGATATTGACCATGCCATTCGACGGTATAGCACGTGGAAGCGTGGGTGAAAAGGTCCGAGCGAGCGGACTCTTGAGGAACATCTCTTCCTCTTGCTCGGACAGGTGCGCATCCCTGCGTATTAGTTCTACCCATTCCTGCGCATCCTGTAGAGAGCGAGCCTGTAGGTGGAAGGTCTTGGCAGACGAGAAGAGATCAAACAGATTTCGACGCTTGTATTTGGGATCGCGGGGGAAAGTCGCAGCTGTCAGATCGGTGAGATACATTTGATAAAGTAGCCTGTTTTCTTTCTCGTTCTTGTAAATGGAAAGGCGGTTCGGGCGCAGGACGAGATAGATCGTTTTCCATTGCTACATAATACAGGTCAGCGACTGTTGATTAAAATAGACAGCTCGTGGGGGCTACAGTGCGCACCTTTGTCTTTGTCCGCTTCTCGACGTAACCACATTTGATAACACGATCAAATTCGAAGCACCCACTGCTGCTGACACGCGAACCGTCAAAGTCGAGACGGCTGTTGGGTCGTGGCCTGCTTGTGAGGGTGTCTCGTGGTAGCGAAAGTTGCGGTGGCACGGCCAGGGCGGCGACTCCTGACATGATGACGGGACCTCGGGGGCGAGGTTGTGACAGCAAAGTGCTGGTAAGCGATTCGAGAGTTCGGGCTCGGGCCTCAGTGCAGGTGAAGAGCCGGCTGCTTATAGAGAGCAAGCGTTCCTGTACGTTTGCGTCGGCCGTGGCGTCGCAGCGTGAAGTCTTGGCTTTGCGTTCGAGGCTGAGAAAAGATAGAGACTCGGTTTCGAGAGGCAAATATGAGAGTAGTAGAATGGCGACAGCTGGCGAGTTTTGTTTTTCGTTGATTAAGAAGAGGTGTCAGGGGGCAGAAATGCGATGGGATCTGCGGGTGAAATGTATCTCCAGCTAGCAGGACGGTAGCTGACGCCCGAGTTTTATTTTCCGTACTTGTGCTAAGTACCTAGGTACTACTAGGTACTAAAAGTAATACTGTAAGTTTAGAAGTAGCGCCCTGGCCAGCGATGATCCCAGTATTGATGTACTACTAGTATTCTCAGGTGGCGCTACCTTGGCAGAAGATGGGGGCGAGTCGTCTGAACCTAGCAGTGACCGGCGGCTAGGAATGACCATTCGATGTAGCAGCCACCAAACTGCGCCAGGGTGTCAGACGATGGAATGATGCGACGAAGAAGAGCGAAAATTGGAAAGTTTGTATCTAGCCAATGGGTATGATGAAAGACTTTTGCTACGGTTCGCCAGAGGAGAAGAAGAAAAAAAAAAGGCAAGAAAGAAAATGTCATGTCCTTTAAATATATATATTGGCGTGGTGCAACTCGGTTCGAGGCCTCAGTACCTGTTCCGCAATTTTGGCCAGATCTCTTTAGCTCAGGAGTTGGGCAGGCTGCCGGTCAAGCGCTGGCATGGAGCGACAGTCGCAAGGACCGCCTGGGCTCGCTGTTTTGAAGGCAAAATTGTGTCCAAGGTTTAAGAAGTGTCCAGTGCTACTGTGTAGAAACAAGGGGGGTTTGGTGGCCTTTTCCAATTCTAAGTGGTGGGGTGGTGGTACAGAGACACCGTGCCTATATGATAGGTCGTCAGGCCAAAACAAGTATTCAGAAAAATTGCCGTAGGTGAAGCTAGTTCTATGGATGATTGGCAAACGTCGACTCTTGCCTCCTCACTCCAGAGATTAAATAAATCTCAAAGCAAACTTGGACGTCTCGTGGTTGGGAACGGCAGGCAGAGTGGATTGGCTGGGGAGAACAGGCCAAGGGGACAAGGATTTGGCGTTGCGGCTTGTGCGGGCTCGTGGCCTTTTTTGGATGGCCACGTCGGCGGGCGCGTCGTCTCCTTCACTGAAAGTAAAGGTACAATACAGTGTGGTCCCGGGCACAGTAGATGGCCGGTTCCGCCTTTGGTGGCGTGGAATGACCCGAGCCACCACCAGACTGACCTTGGACCGGCATGTCATCGGACACTTTTTTGTTAGCTCTCGGTATGCTACCGCAATGTAACACTTTGCGCGCCGTGATTGCCATGTACAGTCCCTGCTAAGGTACCTCCGTACCAGGTATCTTTAGGAGCCCCAGCGGACTTTGTTGATGGCGTGCAGCTTGCTGTATCTCACTCACTCACTCACTCCATTCAAAAGCCGCATCGCCCTTGACGTCATGCTCACTGCACGCTTCAGATTCGGCGAGGCAATGGAAGTCTATTTAACGGACTAAAGGAAGAAGAAGAAGAAAAGGACACACTGTCAAATTACTTCGATGACCATCTTTTCTTAACCCTCATTTCCGTGACACCAACCCCCGAATTTGCGGTCTCAAACGTCCAGACTGACCCCCTCCCCCCGGGCCACCTCCCTGTGCTACCCCTCGGCTGTTTTAGATGAACGCTGCAGGGACCTCTTGCATACAAAAATAGCCTAGGTGAAGTGAGCCTCTGCACGGCATACATACATCACAACACTGGCCACCCGTCTTCCACTAATCGTTTTTTAGCCACCATTTCAAAGTTCAATATTTAGAGTTGCACGAAACAGACAGCCTCTTAATCGCCGTCGGCAGCATCGGGCGACGCAATACTCGACGATTCGCGACGCCACATGGCTCGCTCGCTCGGTTCTCTTGACACGCAAGCCTTGTCCTCGAGGTCGATGCAACGCGAGGGGCACGAAAATGGTCTGAACCCATGATCAAACTCGCCATCTTAAACTTTGGCTGGTGGTATATTCACGATAAACAGGATATTGTCTCATGTCGAGTACATATGTACGTATCATAGGTACACTGGCGCCGACGGACTGAACAGTAGCCCCAGCGGCGGCCTGCAGGTAGTACCTATAGCATGTAGTATCTTGTCGAACATGGTGCACGTTAGGTGGCGATTTCCTGTAGCTTTCTTCGCTTTTAGTAGGGATTTATATAGGGGCAGAAGCATGACCCAGGACCTAACCTGTGTAGGGGGTAGGCGTCTAGAGATATATATATAGATAGATTTTATTAGGAGAAATTGACTTATAACTTAACTTAGTTAATAATTATATATCTAATATATTATTAGATTAGGAATATATCTATCTAGTTATTTAATTAAAGCTTTAAGATCTTAATTTAATTTTAATTTAATTTTTATTATACTATTAATTAATATATATTATAAAGATTTAGATAGAATATATAAATTAACCTATATTTTACTAAATAAGTTCTATTATTAATTAAAATAGCTAAATTATCTTATATTATAATAAGTAATAAGTCTAATAAAATCTTAGACTAAATAGATTAAGATAAAGAATTTAAATCTTTTACTAGGTTATAAAAAATATAAATATTATATATTATATTATTACTATACTCCTTAGCTATTAAGCTATTAGAAACTTCTAGGGAAATAGTAACATAAGGAAAAACTAGAGTGCCTAGGATAAAACCTTATATTTAGTGTGCTTAGTATAGTATATAGTCGGTATCGGTACGGTGCCTCTAAGATAGCGATAGTAGCTAGTCTTCGGCGGGCTGGCTAGCTAGCTGTATCGGTACGTTGGTGGTGCTGATTGATTTCTGCCCTTATGTACGGGGGTGCCCTATTGCGTAGTGTAGTTAACGGCGTAATTAGCTCGTTAGTCGGTCGGTCGGCAGGTTATTAGATACGCTCCTCTACGCGCTAATAACAGCCCTATTAGTAGGCGGTAAGTTTAACGTTATAGCTATAGAATAAATAGAGGACTTTTTAGCGCAACTAGGCGTGCCTTAGGGCGCCCTATAGTTATATAGTTGTTAATACCCCCTAGACTAGTTCCTATAGTGCCCCTAGCTAGGTTTAAATTAGTAAACTTATATACCTACCCCCCTAAATAGGTAATATAAGGCTAACCTTAGTAGATACCTACTCTACTATAAGGGCAATATTATATATTATAAAGGGCGTTAATTTTAATAATCTATTAGATAGAATAAATAGTATATAAGGAATTTTAGAAATAAAGTAAAATTTTATAACCTTTTATTTCTAATCTAACTATAGTTAATTTAGATATAATATTATTTTACTAGTTATTTACTTAGCTAAGAATAGAACCTTATCTAGATATTAGTTTAAATAAGTATATAGTTTATAAAAACGATCTTATTACTATAAGTAAGAGCCTTAACTAGTGCTAAATAATAAAGATATATAGAAGTTTTAAGTTTTAATAATAGTTATTTATTTTTTAAGCTTATAACTTTTAAGCTATAAGACTAATATAAGTTATTTTAGTTATTATATTTAGTTTTATAATAAAAGTAGTTTTATATAAAAAGATTATAATAAAAGAGAATTAAAACTATATTTTACCTATAATATTCTTCTCTTTAAAGTTAGAATTTCTCTATTTATTTCTAGTTATTTAAGCTAAATTATTATATTTTAACTCTAGTTAATTAAGTTCTATAACTAGAGGCTTTATTTTTAATAATACTATAGATAGCCTTTTAATTAATTAATTATTTAGTAATTTACTATTTATAGTTATAATCTATTTTACCTATTATATAACTAGCGAAGTAAGGGTTGTAAATAGAAACTGCTTATATCATCCCAATCACCTGACTAGACCTATATATTTCATTTCGCTCGCCTCAACAAGATAGACTCGATCAGCAAGGTATTCGCTTTTGACCAATTTGGCTGACACCTTCGCTCCTATCTATATTGCCATGCATACCTTGCGTACTTGCTGTACGACCTTGAAGTCTCGTCTTACTATACCGAAGACCCGCGACTCCGTTACAGCGCCATTTTTACAACATTTCAAGTGCACAGCATGACTAGTCAAAACGTTTCTCCATGCCGGATTTTGGTCATGGCCTCGGGCTTCGGCTCCAATTTTCAGGCAATTATCGATGCTGTGGCCACTGGCTGTATCGCTAATAGCAAAATCGTTCGGCTCGTTACAAACCGTAGAAACGTTCAGTCTATACAACGAGCCAAAGACGCAGGCAAGTGCTGATCTCGGTCCTCCTAAAATTGAATCCTACGCCATCAAATCTCATCAGAAGCTGGGTGTGTGTGCTACTTTATTGACATGGGCCTTCAATCCGCTTCTAGGCATCCCATTTAAATACTTCAACCTCATCAGCGGCGGATTCATTGCCAAGGGCGAGACAGATGAGCACAAGATAGCTGAAAGCCGCCTCGAATACGATGCTGCCCTTGCTGATCTCGTCCTCGCTGTTGATGAAAGTCTGAGGCCGGACCTCATTGTTCTCGCTGGTTGGATGCACGTCTTTTCCGCAGCTTTCCTTGAACCAATAGAAATTGCTGGCATAAGGTGTATTAATCTCCATCCAGCTCTACCAGGTAAGCGCCAGAATTGCTGTTCGCGTGCGAATTAAACTACCACGGCAATATAGAAGTGACTAATACAGACATCGCCAGGTGAATTCGTTGGCGCTGGCGCCATCGAGCGTGCCTATGAACAGCTCAAGGCCGGCCGTATCTCACGGACTGGCATCATGGCTCATTATGTCATCCGGCAGGTCGACGGCGGTACGCCTATCCTAGTCCAGGAAATACCATACAGCGGCGAAGATCTGCCAGCGCTCCAAGAAAAAATACACACTCATGAACATAAACTCATTGTCAGCGCCACGGCCAAGGTAGCTGGCGAGATCTTGCAGGGGCGGGAAACTGAAATCCGGCAGTATCCTACCAGCTAGTAGCAGTATTCTCGCTACAACTTAGTCGTCAGAGCTTTCGCAAACATACACATAGAAGAGAGGGAAGGAGAGGAGGGTCAAACTATATAGGGGTAGAAGCATAACTTAGGACCTATCCTGTATAGGGGGTATGCGTCTAGACATACGTATATAGATAGGCTTAATTAAGAGGAATTCGATCGTGACTTAATTTACTTAACACATCTACAGTACTGACATATTAGTAAGCATCACTGTATAAAAGTACAACCAATGTGCCTGGTAGTCGAGTCTGCGGCGCACCAGGCAAGTCCCTGTAGCATGTGTGACTGCCGATCGGCACCCCGTCTGCCCCCGTCAATTAGTAGAGGGGCATGTGGGGGACAGAATAGATCGCCGACTCTTAACACTGCGTAGGTTAGAGAGGCATAGATATAATATAAAAATATATATATAATACCTTAATTAAATTATACTAAAAACATACTAAATATTAATACTTCTCTTTAAGTATTATATATTTTTTTCAATATTTATTTTCTATATATATAAAAGAAAATATATAAGTAAAATTAATAAGAAAAACTATATAAATAGTTAAAAGTAAGTAGTCTAATTTATCCTTTATATAAAAGGTGCTATTAAATAAGATATAGGTTAGATAGCGATTTTCTATAGTTTTTTTCTATTTTAGTAAAGACTTATATAATACTAAAAATATAATCTAAAACTTATCTAATATAAAAAATAGGCCTCTAAATATATATATATATATATAAATAGGTATAATAAATAAAAATTTACTTATAATCTTAATCTTCTAAATAGGTATATAGAGGATAAAATAGATTACTAACTCTTAATACTATATAGGTCATAGAGATATAGATATAATTTTAGAATATATATATAATACCTTAATTAAATTATATTAAAAATATACTAAATATAAATACTTCTCTTTAAGTATTATATTGGTTTTAAATGCTTATTTTATATATATATAGGCGAAGATAGGTAAGTAGGGTTAAATAGGAAAAACTATGCGAGCGGTTAGGAGCAGGCGGTCTAATTTGTCCCCCACATGACAGGTACATACATGGTGGAGGGCAGAGCTGCAGAGGGGCGCAGACCCAAGTGGGTTGGATATTTTTCACGTCCGACAACCGCCTCCGTCTTGATCATGTCTCGCAAAGATGGTCCTAATTCACGTATGTCGTTCTAGAATATCCTCGTGCAGCCTTTTTGTTATCTTTCCATAGTTCGCGTCGCGACGACAACCGCCATGGTGTCATCTCCAACGAACCAGCCCTGCAAGCGATGCAAGGCTGAAAATGCATCATATAGAATGAGGGAACTCGCCACATGTCGGTAGGTCCTTCACACTACTCCTCTACAGCCCTAAACCTCGAATTAAGTCGTCGTCGATAATAAGCTATATCACTTACAGTGCATCATGACTGACAGCTCTCTAGCGAATGCTACGTCGCGAGTGTCTACTCCAAGTTCCGGAAAAGCATCGGCATGATGCACAAGGACATCCGCACCACAACGGCCCCCGTGCCCCGGCGCTATCTCGCCGGCCTATCCTTCGGCACCGCGTCCACGTGCTTGGTGCAGATGCTCGACGATCTGGGCGCCCATCACGCCAGCCAACCCTCGTCAAGCCCGTTCTCGCCCCTGGTTGTGCACATCGACACCGACCTCTCCGCTGCCGGGGAGGACGCGCGGGCAAAGAAGCACCTCGATAGATATCGCCAAAAGTACCCCCACGTCTCCTTTGACTGCGTGCACCTGAGCAAGGTCATGACTCTCAAGAGCATAGACTGGTCGACGCTGCTTGCCGAAACCGACGATAGCCAGGCGAGCGATGGCACGGCAAACGACAGGCTACGTCACATCTTTGCGTCCCTCGGATCGGTCACATCACGCGCCGACGTCCTACGGCTACTCATCCGGCACCTGCTCATCGACACGGCGCGCGCCCGCGACTACTCGACGCTGCTTCTGGGTCATAGCACGTCACGGCTCGCGGCACTCTGTCTCGCCGAGGTGGCCAACGGGCGCGGCTTCTCCGTTCCAGAGCAAATAAGCGACGGCCTGCAGACGGTCTGCGAGTACACGGATACGCCGGCGACCACGTTCAATCGGATCAAGTATCCAGTCTACTACCCGCTGCGGGAGCTGCTCACGAGTGAGCTCGCCATGTACATGACGCTGGTTCCGTCGCTGGCAGAGCTAAAGGAGAATATCGGTGATGGTAGTGGTGGTGATGGCGGCGGCGGCGCGGTAGTTTCGCACAAAGACCAGAGCATACAAGAAGTCATGCAGAGGTACTTTGATGGCGTCGAGGGCCAGTATGCGAGTATCATACCCAACGTAGTGCGCACCGCGGCGAAGCTGGATCGTGTCGACGGCGGCGGCGTGGTAGAGCGGTGTCGACTGTGCGGGATGGCGCTGGACGGCAAGGGCGATGACTGGTGGACGGGCGAGCTTGGCCGTGACTCGGGCGATGTCGCGGCAGAGAGGCACAGGGGGATGCTGTGCTACGGATGTCGGCGGACAGTGAGCGGTTGATAGGTGCATGTGAAAAGTCTAGTCGAAGGGATGGGTGCAAGACACTATCTCAAACTTAAGAGAAGATAGTGAAAGCATATAGATGGCGCAGTGTCGCAATTAAATGATCACGACATACATGGACTGTTTCTTTCCCAAACTACACACTCTACCCTCCATATCGAATGAGCATGTGGTCAAGTCTCCAAAAGGTCGATCCATTAACTCCAATATTCTATGAACTGTCCGACGGTTCCCCTGTATGGTTAAGTGTTTATAACCCAAGAAATGATAGAAACTTGATACATGTGAAAAAAAAAACTTGTAATATCAGGAAGGCCTTCTTTTCCAATTCAAACGCCACTTGACTATAGCCGATTCACATCCTTGTCCAACGTGGGCAGTATGCGGCCCTCGAATTTGCGAATCAGCTTGTTGGTCTGTTCGGCAAACGACAGCGTCAGAACGGTATGCGGCAGGACGCGGGCGAGATGGGGCAGGAAGCCCTTGTAGATGGCCAAGAAGCCCTCGGTACGGATGGTCTTGGCGAGGCAATCGAAAACGCCGTTATAGAGGTTGCCGTTTTGGTTGTAGAGGCGGGACATGATGGTGTCTACGCGTCCGTCTTCCATTAGCTTTCCCCTGTCCCCGTCTCGAAGCAGCGACGATGAAAATAAAAAAGGCGGCACATACCTGGCGGGTGCATAAAGCAGCACACGACAAACCCGCTCGCCGCACTACTCGTCAGATGCAGCGCGGGGCCCTCCTCCATGCCGGCGTGGCGCATCAGGCGCCGCTTCGCGAAGAAGTAGGTCGGCAGCTGCACGGAGCTCCCGAAGCCCGTGCGGATCATGGCGGCGCCCACGCCGCGGTAGAGACCGCGCACACCCTCGGCGCCGTATATGCTCCGCAGGCCGTCCCACGCGTTGCGGTACCGGTGTTGGGTGCCGACGGGCAGGAAGGGCGAGTAGCTCTGCAGGCGGGTCTTGACGAGGAAGAAGGGCGATCCGGCGGCGCCGCCGATGATGCCCGAGGCGGCGCCGCAGAACATGTTGATGGCCAGGCTCTGGGCGGCGACGTCGCGCAGGAACAGCGAGGACAGGCCCTGGCGCATGGGCTCGTAGAAGCCGAGCCGGCACCCGTTGAGGAGCACCTGGTAGACGTAGGCGCAGCCGAGGCCGCGGTAGACGCCACGAACGCCCTCGTTGCGGACGATGACGCCGACGCCGTGGATGGGACCGCGGTAGTGGTGCGGCTGGTGGCCCTTGGTCTGGAGCTCGCCCTGGAGCTGCATGCGGATCTTGACCGTCTCGAAGGGGTGCGTGGCGGTGACGGCGCCGCAGGCCGCTAGGCCGCCGGCGACGAAGGCGCTGGTGTTTCTGGTCAGTCTTGTGTCTTATTTTTTTTTAAAAAAAAATCTTTGACGATGTTTCTTTGCGTTCTCGTCGTGCGGCAGCTGCTTCGACGTACCCGGCTGTGGTGGACATGGCCGCAGAGCTGCTGCCCCTTTGTGATCAAATGCGACGACGCAAGGCTGAGAGATTTCTATTTGGCTCGTCTTTGTGGTGTATCTTTGCGTATCGAGGAGAAGTGCGCGCAAAGGGAGTCGAAGGATTGCTACCTAAATATTAATCAGCTATGTGGTTTATTAATTTTTTTTTCTTTCCTTGAATTATCGGTCGGCTTCCACCTGTTCCAGCAGCGACGGAAATTGGTAGCGTCGATATCGGAGGACAACAGCTGAAGAATGGCGCAACCGCGCAAGAAAACGAAAGGAGCATCGTACATACATGCAGGTCTGGCAGCTTGCCCTTGCGGAGTTGAAGTTGTAATTTGCACGGCGGAGAATATTATAAGAAAGCGAACCGGAAGATGGGCAATGTCGAGCCTTTTGTCAAAGTTTGGGTTCTGGAAACGGGCTTTTCTGTCGCCAGGCCGCGCCCTGTACCTAGTTGGCATAAGCCGACGTCGGCCGTTAGGCTTTTTGGTTGGTCGGCAAGCTCGGTTCCCACAGGACCGCCAGGTAGACGACGAGTCTTTTGCTCCGCCTGCCAGCGCTAGTGCTAGAATTAAGGTGAGCCTCCAATAACCGGCTTGACAAAACTACTGCCGTAGAAGCCACAGATGACAACTTCGCATAGTACCGTCGGTTAGACCGCGGTGCCGCGGTGGTACGAGAATAGATAACGGACGTGTATTCTAGAATGAGGCTGCGCCGGGTTTCTACGTCTAATACAAAGAACAGGGAAGTATTTGTGAAAACATTTGAACCGATAGCAGGTTTTCTGCGTCTATCTATTTTCTCTGTACTCCAAGTACCGGCGTAGACGCAGCCCGGTTCACAGTTGTCACGCGAGCAACGTCATAGGCCTACAGTATTTTGATACTTGATGGATTATCCAGAGAAAGGTAGGGTCAGAACTAGTATCTCGACCGAAAGGGCTCTAATAGAAAACAGAAGCACAGTAGAGATCATGGTCTCACATGACTAAAAAGCTAGACATCGGGCATGTCCAGAGGTATATACTTGGTAGGTATAGAGAATATACTGTACACATGTAAATGGATACACGTCGCCAAAGCTATCAATTTTCCGCATACAGCAACTCGACGCCCATGCGCCAGACACGTCACGACCGTAAAAAGAAGTGCATGATAAACCTCCTCTCCCCTAACACTCCAATCAATACATTCGGCATATATATTTTATGTAGGCGCGACGAGCCCTGCCGCTCGTTTCGAGGCTCCCTAGTAGATAACACACCAACAACTTGCGTGGGAAAAGTACTACTACCCCACTTGGTCGCACAACCGCCGTCTCCCTCCAAACGTCTACAGTACAACTAGCAGCGATCCTCCTCACCCAAAAAACCTCGACATTGAAGAACCCGCTGGCGAGGTGATGTACGCGCCGCGATATCGGCCGGAAGAGACGACCGTCCTTCCAAACGCACTCCTGCCATGTCGTCCACGCCAATGGACCTCGACCGTCCCGAGCGCAACGCCCACCGGGCCACCGCGCCCGTGTCTAACCTCAGCGACGTCATGCATTCGTTTCGCCCGACCAAAGTATTACCCGCCTACCATGGCTTTGCCTCGGATGACTCGTCTCAGCTAACGCCCTATCCTCTTCCCGCTAGCTACTCCGCCGCGAAGACGTCAAGGACTCGCGCCAGGCACCGCGCGTGCTCTCCATCGACTACGACGACGAGGGCGAGCTGCTCATGACGTCGTCCAGCGACGAGACGCTCCAGATCTACAACGTCCGGGAGGGACGGCATGAAAAGAGCCTCGTCAGCAAGAAATACGGCGTCAAGCTGGCCAAATTCACCCACACGAGCTCCAGCATAATCTACGCCAGCACTAAGCAAAACAGTAAGCAACCTTTTTCCCTTCTCCAACGCACAGGCTCTCCTCCCATCGAGCTATAGCCGCTTACTCTTGCGCCCGCGCAAACCCTTCAGATGCCATCCGCTACCTCGCCACGCACGACAACTCCTTCATCCGCTACTTCGAGGGCCACGAGGCCGCCGTCACGTCGCTCGCCGTCCACCCGGGCAGCGACAACTTCATATCCTGCTCGGCCGACAACACGCTGCGCCTGTGGGACACGCAGACGAAGCACTGGCAGGGCCAGCTGCTGCTGCGCTCGCCCTACCTCGCCGCGTGGGACCCCTCGGGCACCGTCTTCGCCGTCGGCTGCCCGAGCGCCGGGTCGATTCTGCTCTACGACGCGCGCCACTACGACCGCGCGCCCTTTGCTACGGTCGACGTCGTCGAGCAGTGCCGCGGCGTCGACCGCGACCACGTCGTCCGCGGCTGGAGCCGTCTCGAGTTCTCCAACGACGGCAAGTCGCTGCTGCTCGGCACGCGCGGCGCCGGACACTTCCTGCTCGATGCCTTTGACGGTACTCTACGCGCTCATCTACGGCGGACCGGCGGAGCTGCCTCGCGGAGGCTGGCCGTCGGCGAGGCCTCGACCGATGGAGGTGAGTGCGAGAGCAGCGGCGACTGCTGCTTCGCACCGGACGGGCGCTTCGTGATTAGCGGCGCCCGCCAGGACGTCCTGGCATGGGATACGCTCAAGGCCACTACGACGGATCTCGGGAGCAGCAGGGCGCTCGACCCGACGTGGACGCTACCGGATAAGCGAGAGGCAGCGGTCGTCGGGTTCAATCCCCGCTTCAACTTTTTCGCGACGGCGGATACGGATCTGGTGTTCTGGCTACCGGACCCGCACGCATAGGTACCTGCGGGAGGGGAAATATCAGAGCAGAGGCATATCAAAAGGGAATAGAGTTGATCTAGGAGTTTGGAGAATCGTGCATTTTTTTTTGCCCCCCAATCAGCGTGGAAAATAGTCAACAGAGCCAAATTTTCGCGGGCTTGCTACTCATCTTTGGACGTATCCTGCTTTTATTTTTCCCTAAGCACTATGGCACGGTATCAGATATCCCCGGGGTTACCATAGAAATCATGCCAATGCAAAGAACAAATTTCACAATCTCACCACACGCCATAAACCGCACGTCCGGTATCCAGATCGGCGTTCCGCAATTTTCAAGAAATATATTAATCCCATGTGCAAATAAATGACTGAGAATAAAGTGAGCTCATAAACCCCAGAAAAAATCGCCCGTGTCCTTGCACAAAAACGCCAGAGAGGAGAAACACGCAACATGTCTCAAGACTGAAACAAGAAGACGAACACACAAAGTATTATAAGATGATGTGATATTGCAGAGGGAAACGTTGCTCGTTAAGGTGCGCAGAAGCACAATCGTTAATTGATGCCAAGACCTGCAATGAACCAGGTAAAGCTTGCAACCGTGATAATGCTCATAGCCATGGCAAGCTTGAGCGTCTGACCATCAAAAACGCCGGGAGCAGCGCTGCTCGGGCAGCCAGGGCACTTGTAGTCGGACGTCCAATTGACATAAGGTTTGGCGGCGTACAGACCAAAGCTAAGAGCAGAGCTGGAACCCAGATAGCCAGGGTCAGGGCTATCGTTGATCGAATAATCCGAATCCTTGATAATGAGCGTGTAATCCGCAGTAAGCAGGGGCTGCTTCGCATCATTGGCCTGCGCCTTGGTGTCCCATACGTAGTTGACGGTGGTTGCGAAGGACATGTTGGCCGTCAAAGTCCAGGTGGCGTGGGCGGTGGAGCAACTAGCAAGGACGTCGATGGCGGTTGGGGTACCAAGCAACGAGGTATAATTCCAGCTAAATGTCACGTAGTCACTGATCTTGTATAGAGCGGTTCCTAGAGCTGTCGCGGCGGGTTCAATCATGCTAGCCCCGCCAAGAGGAGCATCTGGAGGGAAAGTGGTATGGCCCGACTTGGATGTCGACGTCGCCGTCTTGTCGTCATCGCCAGAGGCGGAACCCGCGCTGGAGGCGGAACCTGTGCTAGAGGCTCGAGACTTTGTCGGGGTGGCTGTGTTGAGGTTGCCAGTCGATTCTGCCGCTTTACCGCTGCTCGTCGCTGATGCAGTGCCGGAGGCCGTTGCGCTAGGTGATGCTGCAGACAATGTTAGCAAAGGCACGTTCGACTCGGTAGTGAGCAGTCAGGAGCTTCGTCTCACCAGATGCAGACGAGCTGTCATCGTCGGCACGGACTATAAGAGTCTCGCGATTCGGAAGCCAATTTGGCCAGGCAGAAACTACTGGCGTAACCGAAGAAATGGCCAAGGCCAGTTGCAACAGCGTTGTGGCGGGACGCATGATAATGACAGTTAAGCTGGCGGCAGGGAGTTTCTGGAGAAGTCGTTGGTCGAGGCGGAAAATACAGAAAACTGCGTAGTAGCACAGTAGGAACTGTTCGAAGCGAAAGAGGTAGTCCGCGGGTGCAGCGGACGCAGGTGAGGAGTATTGCACACGATCAAGTGTGACTTGAGCAAATTATTGTTTCAGACAGTTGTTTTCCAACCAGACAAGGTTTCAACAGTGGAGGCGGCGGTTGAAGGCGTTGGAAAATGGTGGGCGGTCGGCGAGAAAAATGGCGAGAGAAAATCTAGGCGGAAAAAGTAACGATTCGAGTCGAGAAATGGTTCCAAAAAGCGAGAGTCATGAAAGAAAGGGGGAAAGACAAAAAGCAAAAGCAAATGGTGAAATCGACGGGTTTGATGAGCAGAGGCGGAGCAGAAAGAGCTCAAGAGCAGTGGAAGAAGTAAAAAAGAAAAGCGTAGGCGATGGATGCTCCAGATACCAGCCAAAATTCTACCGAGAGGAGGACTGTGCTAGGACTCACATCTCACGCCCAAAAGGGGCGAAGCGGTCAGGACGGCGAAGTCTGGGAGCCCAGAAGCTCGCCAACTTATGACTACTACTACCTCCAAGGTACTGCCTACTGCTACTACCTGTACCCAGCGGCCAGGAGGGCTAGCGTCCAGCGTACACCTACAGTAGCAAGAGGACCGGCTGATTGTTACGGGGCTTGATCAAGAGAGAGCTCCCATCAACAGCGTCTGCCTTGTCATTGGGCTGATGGCCCGTGATTTATGGACCACGACATCGTATCCTCATATAATCCCGGATATTCCTGGCCGCTTGACCCCGTCATGATCTCGTGTTTCTTCTGCATCCACAGTGGCAGCTGCAAGTGATGGGAGCCCTGCATAAAAGGTTTGTTTATTTATCACTTTACCTTTGACTGTTTTACTGCTGGACCGAACGATAAATTTGTTTATACATGCCGTTTTATTCTTTAGCTGGAATTTGCTTCTGCCTTGGCCCTGAGCATTCCAGACGACGGGCCGTGCACACAAAGAGTTTCTCTCTTTGGTTTTTCTTTTTCCTTTTAAACTAGGTACTACTCCTAGTCCATCACAGTGGTGCTATCAAGTACTATGGCACTTTCCAGTGCGAAACTTCCCCTTCCCCATAAGGCGTGCTAACAACTACTAGTACTAACTTAGTACCAGTAGTAGACTGTAAAAGTACCTACTAGAAGCTTTGAGTTTCCGGGGCCTTTGCTATCCACTCGAAATCATACTACTATTATTAGATGTTCGGCCGAAGCCGCTCGAGGCGCCAAGTGCGTACCGCCAACATCTTACATATCAACACATCACCAAAAAAGAAATTTCCCAGACTCCATAAATAAAGGTTTGATTCTCTGCAGGGCTTTCTCGCTCTCGTCTCTCACCGGTGCACGACTTTTAAACAGAAGCCGCCACGTTTGACAGTGCAGCACGGCTGGCGCGTGCGCGCAGCCAATCATTTCCGCCATGTCTTCAGCTACTCTTCCGCCTACGGCCTGCCGCTGTCACCTCCCGGCACGTGAGATGATGTTCACCCGGCAGCTGCGTTTCTAGTTTTGCGTTGTCGTCTTTTTTTTTCCCTTGGTGCCCAACATGCAGAGACTCATTTCTATTCTATGAAGAGAGCATTAAAAAAAGTCCACGTTCGCCCCTGCTTCGAAAGCACTAACCATGGTTGGCCCCTCACACACTACAGCTTTGCATTCTGCACAAGTCCAGATCGATCGTAGCGAATATGACCGTCTTGTTCTACTAGCAGCAAAATACGGCAAGTCCCAGTACAGTCACTAGGCACGCAACGCGTTCATATAAACTAACAAGCTCCAGAATGCCTATACCAACATCTCATACAGGGAGGCGTAGATGCGGCCACACTCGAGGCATGTATACAGCCTGGCTCTAGACTCCAAGTACAGGGGAAGCCTGATTAACTGTCCCCAGTTTCTTAGCGAGAATCACGATGTCAAGGGCAGCCAGGACGACTTGTCCGATAGCCCGCTCAGCACGTCGACGCATGTTTACTCTACCCCCATGAGCACCGTCGTCGGCTATCGTGGAAGGGGTCTGTATGATCCAAAGCCTGTCCCGATCTACGCCGTCGACGAGTTCGAGCACGACAGTGACTACGAGTCTGAGGTGTCCCCTCCTTCTCTTCGTTCTAACGGCCAGAGCTCCCTGGATCCTGACGACTCCGCCTCTGCTGTTCCTCGCCGACTCTCGTACGAGCACGGTGCCATGCGGACCGTGCAGCTAGGCAGCCTGCCTCCTGGGACTACCCATTCGGAAATCACCGCCGTTGTTCGTGGCGGTCCCGTTGTGGATGTCTATGTCAATTCTAAAGAGCACCGGGCGGCCGTTTCCTTTGTTCACGGGGAGCACGCAAAGAGATACTATGATTTTGCCCAGTCCGTCGGCATCCAGATTCGGGACTGTACTGTGCGTTCTTGAAACATTACATGCTCCCATTCCTGTCTTATCACGCCTAACGTAGTTACAGATCGACGTGTCGTGGAGCACTCGCCAGTTTACCCTTGCGCCATTCGTCACGCAGCAACTCAGAGGAGGCGCTTCGCGAAATCTCGTCCTTCGGCGCTATGATGGACGAATCACGGCCGATTCCATCCGTGAGGACCTTGACCACATTCACAATCTTGTTGTCGTCAACGTTGAGTTTTCTGGTCTAGATTGCTACATTGGAACAAGCTCGGTGACCGCGGCGAGCTTTGCGCGCACCTGCATGATGAGTCGCTAGTAAGCTACCGTTCGCCCGATCTCGCTCCCAAATCAACTCTAACCTTGATATGTAGTCCCTACAGGGGATCCCGTATCGAATGGGGTCCCGATGAATGTACTCAGCCGCTAGAGCAGCTGAGGCGAAAGAGGAAGTCGGTCTCAGCCGCCGGACAAAATGCATCGACAACTCAGAATGCAGCCGCCATGAATCGCTTCTCTCTCTTGAATATCGATGAAGAAGATGCCAACTAGCGCAGGTGCTTCTGTGTTTCGGCAAGTGTGCGTGGCATCGCGTGATAGGAGCGGTAACAAATGTTTGTTTTACGACTTATAGGAGCAAAAGCATTTGAGGGTGTGGAATATTTATGAACTATCAATTATGACAGGGCCACCATCTGCGTAGAATAGCGGTTAAGAGCTTTCTGGTTCTAGAAAAAAAAGGGTAATTATACCTTATATCTCGGTATACAGTCCTTTCCATGCGTCTCATCCCGTCAGATAAACATGCACGCTGATTGAAAGACTCCCTCTCCCGCGTCTCCATCATAATCAACATTTGTGCGGAAGCGCTAGACGCAAACAAACGCTTCAGCATTGTCCCATGGATAAAATTATTAGCCAACCACACAAAAAAAAATAATTCGCCATCCTAACATATTGCTCAGTCCAGCCCAGCGACAAGACAGAAGCGTTGAAGATGATTCTCACAGAGCCAAAAAGCATGGGACTCCAAAATGTTGCCCCCGCGCGCAAAAACACCTAATTCTTCATCGCGAGGTCGGATTGGTGACCGATTGCAGGTAGCCCAGCAGAAAACTCTCGTCGGCAGGCGAGATTGGCGTTTGACTGCCCCGTCGCGAGGCATCGATTGAGCTAGCCTCCACCCCTGCCCGACCTTGGCTAGATGAGGCCAACGAACCGACTTGGGACTGTGAGACGTCCCGCGAGCGAGGATCACCATTCCCCAGCTCGTGAATAGTACCACCGAGAGGCGATCGTGCCTGCGGCTGCGGCTGCTGCTTCTGACCAGCGCTGCTAGCAAAGAGCGACAGTAGCTCGCGTTTTTGATTATTCCGACCGGCGACGGAAGAACCAGAAGACTGGTAGAGCAAGGGCGAGGACTGCTGCGGTTGGCTCCGCGGCGCAGCATGGGCAGCGTATGGCGAGGAGGCGTTGTTGCGTGCGGCGATGCTGGTAGAGCGCTGGCCAGAATTCTCCTGTGGCGATTGCGCTTGCTGCTGCGGGCCCTGTCCATTAGGCCGTCCAGGCATGGCGCGAATAGGCAAGTCCATCGGCGTGCCAGAGGAAGGCGTTCGCTGGGAGACAGTTGATAGTTCCGGAATCGAGCCGGAAACCGAGGAAGATTGGATGTGCTGCTTCCGCTGTGTCACACCGGATGGCAATTCTGTCTTCTTGAACATGCCAAGTAGAGCGTTCCGGTGAGGATCCGCAGCGTGAGGCGCCGGCCCTATCTCACCGGCTGGAGGCTGCTGACACTGTTGCTGATGTTGTATCCGAGGACCCTGAAAGCTTTGCCCTGTTAGTGCCAGACTTTGGATGGTTGGAAGCGCGGGAGCCGAATTTTGGTTCTGAACTGGATATTGGCTATAAGGTGGAGGTGGCGGGAGATTTATGGCCACAGAACTGGCGAAGGACAGAGTGCGCATTGCTGACGGATTTGGTGCCGGTGGCTGAGAAGACGATTGCTGGTGTGCCAGAGACTCCCTCTTGAATGCGTTGAGAAGCGCCATGGACTGGCCGTTCAGCTGCACAGGTGGCGCTCTCTGCTGTGACGCCGCATTAGCTTGAGACGCGGTGGCCTGCTGCCATTGATGGTTTTGGGAAGCGGAAAGAGCATGATGCGCCCTCATCCGCGCTTCTTGGAAAGCGCTATTGTTGAACATGGCCCTCTGTACTTGGGGCGGAAGCGGTTGCGGGTGCACCAGCGTGATCGATTTTTGCGGCTGATGCTGGGGACCGCCGGGATGCATATGTTGGACGTGTTGGCCCGAATATTGAGACCGAAGTTGTGTTATATCTGCTCCGCCATGCGGGAGGGGGAACGACGGGGGCCGGCCCTGCGATACATTGCGGGACGACTGATGGTTTCTTTGGTGATGAGGGTTCGGTGGTTGGGGCGGATTGCCCACGCTATGTTCTTGAGGAGTTTGTGGTACTTCAACGGATTTCTGCGGCACGCTGGTCGATGTGTTCGCCGAGTCATTTGCTCTCTGTAGTATAGACAGAAGAGCAGTGCCTTGATCGGCTTGGGCCAGCGTCGGCTGTAAGCCCTGCGTCGGTGGTTGCATTTTCAGCAAACGCTGCAGTTCTTTCGTAGCGCCATCAAGACTGGCTCGAGAGGCTTGCTGGTGAGGCTGTTTCGTAGCATTATCTGTACCGTATGTTTCGTCTTCCGTCTGCGGCCCTTCATCGACGGACGGCTGGACAAGACTGCCCTGGTGGTAGCTTTGCAATCGTTGGTCATCTTGCCGCTTCTGCGCTGTCACCCACTTCTTCAGTGGCACTAAAAAAGGCGCGACCATGTAAAATTTGTTGGCGCCGATAGCTGGTTCGTTCGGGTTATGCGCATTCTTTTTTCGGAACGTCGGAAGCTCCGACAGCTTATACCACTGGATCTTGCTTATCTCCTTGCGCGTCTGTGGCTGGAAGTTGTAGTCCATTGGAATGTCACGAAAAACGTAGAGACGCAGCTGCTGTTCGCGCATTGCTATTTCGATGTACTTTGGCCTATTCTCTGTGGGCACGAGATCATGTGCGCGTAGGTCCATGCCTGTCTCTTCAAAGACCTCACGCACAGCGCAATCGAGGTCGTCCTCGTCCTTGTTGATCTTGCCACGAGGGAAACTCCAGTTAGCGTTCTTCTTCCATCCTTTCACCAGGATAACTGAGTCCATCTCGTGATTTAGCAGGATAGCGCCGCGGACGGGAATTCGTGTTTTGTACTCGAGAAAAGATTCGAACGCGGCCATGTGGTTCTCGACCGGAAACGATGCCAGTAGCGGACAGTGTTGGAAAATACGTAGGCAGAATGTGCGCAAAGTCATAGATGGTAGTGAAGGATCGAGGGGACGGATGAAGTCCTCGTAAAACCATTGGGCTTCTTCGACTTGAAAGCATATTCGTTCGACAGATGACAGATCTTCCTGTGGAAGATTGATGATGAACCTCACGCAGAGGTCATCCAACCCTATAAGCAGTAGTATCAGCACGGGAGTCACAGAGACTCGACAGGAGATCGCTTACAATCTTCCAGCTGCATCTGCTTGGCGGTCATCTTGGTATGCGGATTCTTGAAGATGCGGCATCTCTCTGAACTGGGTTTCGCTACCAGGGTCGAGCCTGAACTCTCCGAACCCGTCATAGACTGTGGCGGTGCACTGCTAGATGTCAGAGATGAGGCGCTACTAGTAGTACTTTCCTCAGTGGGGCCGATATTGCTGCCCAACTGTGGCTGCGTGCGTATGGCCATTGCTGGGCACGTTATATAATGTTGTAGATAATAAGTTGGAGGAAAAAAAAGTTGCTTGCTAACCATAACGAAGAACCGCAAAGTTCTTAGAGCTTTTTATTCCATCACTTGCAAGTAGTACAACGTCTTCTATGCACTTTCGCTACATGGGCCGCTCACGTTACTACCAGCGGTTTGCATTATATAAACCTGCTAGGTGAGACCAAACACAAGCATAAGGGCTACACAAAGTAGACTCTACGGCCCTCGCACACTAATATGCGGAACTTTACAAGCGGAAGAGGAGCGAGCGTGTCGTGCGAGAAGGCGAAAAGAAGGGGGGATCGTAAAGAAATGCATACAAGCAATGTACGACCGCTTTTGGCTTCTTGCTGTCGTGAGCTAGAGTGACATGACAGGCTGTATGTGACCAGGCGACCCACTCACAACCACGCTCGTTATCAATCTACAGTGCCTAAGCACGCTAAGGTACAAGGGTACATACGTGCAGTACGCATAGTACACAGCGCAAAGCAAGGTTTAGCTGCTTGCGGCCGGTAAGTAGTGCGATCAAAGCTACCAGTGATCGACCAAAATTACATCATCAATTTAGCCCAGGACTTTTCAGTCCAGAAACTGGGAATGCAAATGGTTTTACTGGGAAACAGGATTATCGTCCAAACAATAAATGCGCTCGAGGCCATCAAGGACATGTGAATCGTTACAAGCCCCATTCACATCTCGTGTCACCTACTGAGACTTACGCTATTTCTGTTTCCTTCAACTACGCCAGGACCGCCTCCAATCCTTACCGCCATTCTCTTTGTCATCAGTCGCAGAGTGTCCAGACCCGAACAGATCTTCAGATTTCGTCGCGAGCATAATAGAGTCCTCTTTCCGACTACAAGCCAGGCACCACCAAGATGACTTCCATGATAGCCAAGTTGGTCGGGAAGAAGATCCTTGGGGAAACGCTACAGAACAAATTTGGCAAGGAAGTAAGCTCATCCTGTTATCTGCACGCGTTTATTGGCCTTCGGCAGATTCCTAACACAGATCGTACTATTATAATAGGACCCTTATTTCGAGCAAGTCCCGGCGACGCGACTGAATGGAAAGCCGAGTACTACGAAGTTCAAGAAGCAGAGAAAGGCGCTACCACCTGGAATTTCAGAGCACGATGGTCAGATTCTCACAAAAGTCAAGCGACGCGCCTATCGTCTGGACATGGCTCTCTTCTCTTTTCTGGGAGTCAAGTTTGGATGGGGGAGCGCTATCGGGCTAGTTCCCTTGTGAGTCAATACGCCGGTTAACTTCGTCTACTCGGCCCCAACGAGCACTGACACTCAGGTAGCGCCGGTGACGCTGTAGATGCTCTTCTGGCTTTGATGGTCATGCGGACGGCTGATCAGATCGAGGGCGGACTGCCATTTTCCATAAAGTTCCAAATGCTTCTCAATATCGCATTTGACTTTGCTATCGGCCTTGCCCCATTTGTCGGCGATCTGGTCGACGCCATGTTCAAGGCCAATACGCGCAATGCTGTGCTACTCGAAGGACACCTACGGCAGAAGGGCAATAAGATTCTGAAGCATGGCCATCAGCCCATCCCGGATGTCGATCCCAGCGATCCCATAGAATACGACCGCCATCATCGTTCCGACGGTCGAGCAGAACGACGAATGGACCCGCCCACGTACGAGTCTCACGGCGCGACATCTTCACAGCAGACTGGCGTGATAGGCACGTCGCGGATCGAGCCTACACCGTCAATAGCTCCAGACGAGGCCAGGGTCCATGAGAGCAGAGGGTGGTTTTCGCGCAGCAAGAAGCGACCGGAGGATGCTGAAACTGGCCATGCCACGACTCAGAAGCATGGCCGGCGTGACAGGTGAGCACGTCTTGAAGTCATGGCGGAACAAAATTATACTAGCCGTCGAATACCATGTGAAGACACAATTCCGGCGTTGTGGTTGCAGCATGCGTCCTACAATTACATTTATTGAAGAGACCGAATTGCGTGGCGCCAGGATACCAACGGGCAGGATCGGTTAGCGCAGCCTGTATGCTTTTATGACATTTCTATTATCAATGTTTGATGTGTTGTTCTAAGTCGAGATAAATAATTCAAGTCATATATACGCGAGGACAGGTGATATTTCATAGGCACAGCAAATCTTCTTCGGATCTACGCCTACAGCAACAAGAGTGAATACAGCTAATCAAGCCTATAGCCCGGCATCTAGCACTGAAATGAAGCAGTTCGGTTTCATGGCCCATCTCCGATGTACTCTCCGAGCCAAAGTACAAATGCACGGCCCCCATGCCTCGCTGATGGCAAGGTTATTGACGAGATCCACAAGAAGCGCGTGAGGATGGGTCATGTTTGCTGATTGATAAAGCCATTCTTGGCAGCGCTACGCTTACAAAGGACATACGAGGTCAACACGACTCCCTGCCAATGGCGGAAGGCGCAGGGCAGAATGGCTCGAGTCGACATGCCTCTGGAAAGGCCGAGGGATGATGACCCATCAGTACGGCCGGGCTACCTCCTCGCGCCAGGTCAGCTTCACGCGACGCGTACAGGGATCCCTTCGAATCGTGGTGGCTGGAGCGGCGTCGGCGGGAGACGGGGTTGCGGTAACTGTTAAAATTACTTGTACCGGTCAGGTACCTTGCAGATGCTCCACTGTCAGGGCAACCAGCTAAAGTGGCCCACTAAAACAGTCCTCTAAAATGCTGCGGCGACCCACGAGAAGACACGCTTCGACGCGTCGTGCTGCACGTGACGGTGTGCTACTGCTCGTACAAAAACCATTGACGCCACCCTTTTGTTAGGAGGTCTGGCATTGCTCTCTACGCGTTCTACAAAATTTCATACCAAGTTCAGCCCAAGACAAAAAAGTTCCGAGGCCCTGATTTGCTGTTCTTGATTGTATATACCTACGCACGCTTCACATTGCACAATGGCCGCTCAAACCACCCCTTCGAAGCAGGTATGTGGCACGCAAGATCACTCGCGTGACGGTTCACGAAAATGCCATACAATAAGGGCACTAACAGTATCGTTTGATAGGCTGCTTCTGCCATTGAATCCTTCAAGATGGAGTCGCCGGTGAAGAAGCTCGACTTCTCAGTCGCCAACAAAGAGAATTTTCCTTCCAACGATTCCCTAGAAGTCCCCAGCGACGTCGCCATTCATAAGCCCGCCGTTGAGTCAAAGAAGGAGACGACAGATACGCCCGCTGTTGCGACTGGTATCAGACCTGAGGAGGCTGATGAGCCGCTCCTTCAAGAGAATCCGCAGCGATTCGTCCTCTTCCCGATCAAGTATCACGAGGTATGTGTTGACGCATTTGACGCGTAAAGTGTCTATGACGCGACCATGCTAACATCCATTGGCAAGATATGGCAAATGTACAAGAAAGCCGAGGCTTCTTTCTGGACAGCAGAGGAGATTGATCTCTCAAAGGATCTTCACGACTGGAACAATCGTCTCACAGCCGATGAGCAGTACTTCATTTCTCACATTCTTGCTTTCTTTGCTGCCTCCGATGGCATCGTCAACGAGAACCTGGTTGAGCGTTTCAGCGGCGAGGTTCAGATTCCCGAGGCTCGCTGCTTCTACGGCTTCCAGATCATGATGGAAAATATTCATTCGGAAACCTACTCTCTGCTCATTGACACATACATCAAGGAGCAGGCCCAACGCACATACCTATTCAACGCCATTGACACCATTCCCTGTATTCGCAAAAAAGCTGACTGGGCTCTGCGCTGGATCTCTGACAAGGAATCCACCTTTGCCCAGCGTCTTGTTGCCTTTGCTGCAGTCGAGGGTATCTTCTTCTCTGGCGCGTTCGCCTCTATCTTCTGGCTCAAGAAGCGTGGCCTGATGCCCGGTCTGACTTTCTCCAATGAGCTCATCTCTCGTGACGAGGGTCTGCATACCGACTTTGCCTGTCTACTACACTCTCATCTCAACAACCGCGCCAGCAAAGACGTCATAAAGACCATCATCACCGACGCAGTGACCATCGAGAAGGAGTTTCTCACAGAGGCTCTTCCTTGCGCCCTACTCGGCATGAATGCCACCCTTATGCAGCAGTACATTGAGTTTGTGGCTGATCGTCTGCTCGTTGCTCTCGGTAACGAAAAAGTGTACAAGTCCTCCAACCCCTTCGATTTCATGGAGAACATCTCTCTCGGCGGCAAGACAAACTTCTTCGAGAAGCGTGTCGGCGAATACCAAAAGGCCGGTGTTATGGCCAGCGCTAGCAAGAAGCCTACCGGTACACCTGGTGAGGAGAGCGCCCAGTCCGACGAGAACAAGGACGGCGGCGACTTCACATTTGATGATGACTTCTAAAATAAAAAGATATGACATGCTTATGCACAACATTTAACACGCCTATTTTATTTTACTTATATCTGCCAGCATACGGGTTATCCACAGGCTGGAAAATGCACAATATGTCAAGACAGGTTTTGGTTGGGAGGTTCGGGTTTATTCAGGCGTTTCGGAGGGCAACAATATTTTTCGAGTTCGGAAAGACCAGCTGGCACACGCGTGTTTGGGATAGGATCATGATTTTGCTGTTCTACTAGCATGGTTTGTTTTGATAAGTACTAGGATAATACAATGAGTGACGGACAAATTTCCTCTACTCGTGCGTGGGGCCGACAGCATAATTACTCTTTTATTTCTCTGCAGACCGGTATTATCAAATATGTCACTAATGCGTACTTTTTACTATTGGACAGGTCTTGCATTCACTAGCATGTATGTTCTCTCGAGAGTGCTATCTCAAGCCTTCCATCAATCACCTCCTCCCCTTCTTCTTCTTCTTGCCTCCACCTCCCACTGCCGGCACATTCTGCTGTTGACTTTGCTGCTGCTTTGCTTGTGGTTGCTGCTGCTGCTGCTCGTCCGCGGCCTCCACCCCGGCAGCAGCATCAGGCATCGGCTCGTCGGGGGCAACGTCGGGCAGCGCCGCCATGGTGCGGCCCAGCTGGCCCATGGCGGAGCCCATGAGGCGCGACACCTCGGCGGCCTTTGTGGTGCGGTACTTGAGCGTCACGCCGCTGACGGGGTCGAACGTGCGGAGGACGAGGGTCGCGCGCGCTGGTGGCTTCTCGGCGGCGGCGGCGGTGGCTTTCGCGTCGGACGTGGAGGAGCGGCCTCGTTTCACGGCCTTTATTGAGTATCTGGTGGTGATTCTTGTCTGCGAGGAAGGGTGTATGCACGTTTAGCGTGGGGAGTTTGCAAAGAGGTTAGCGGATGGCGATAAAGCGTACGGTGGTTGGCCTGGCTTTGATTAAGAGGGTGGACTGTTCCAGCCATTCCTGACCAGTCTTGAAGTGTGTCATTCTCTAAGGGTTCCTGTCCAGTGACTATCGCTTTGGAGCCCTTCGTCTTCAGACCATTCGTAACTTATGGCCCGATGAGCAAGACGTTGCGTTCGGCGTGGCGACTATTTTCGAAGCACGTAGTGTTTTCTGCGTGGCACGGATTTTGTAAAGAGCTCTGTAAGTCGGTGATGGAGGTTGCTCAGGTCATGATGCTGCGATGATTGTGTTCCCAGCGAGAGTTTTCTTGAACGATGGTGGGGAAATCTATAGGCTCGCGGCATGGCACTGGCCCCGCATCGCCAGTTGTGCACCTACCCTATAGACAGCGGTCGAATGCACATTTTCGATCAGCCCATTCATTGTAAATTGCTAGCAGATGGATTCTGACCCGTTACTATGCTGACCATGGCTATGGTTCTACATAGACCGAGTTATCGGCTTAAGTGTAACCGAGCTGAGAGGTGATGCCTGTGCCATGCGGCAACCGTCTCATCGCATGGCGATGTGAGTTCTATGTATCCTTATAGCTACAAACAAAGACTAGCATGATCAATATTACGCATCCCGAAGGAACAGTTACCAATGGGATTACAGATACCCAAAAGTCCAGTATAGCCGCTTTTATACATGCCGATAGGAATAATGCTACACGCTCATAACTCAACCACTTTTCGCACGACTTCATGCTTATACCCCGCAACCAGGACTCGGTCTCGAGCCTTGCGTGAAGTAGGCGCTCCAATTGTCACTTCCCTCGCAGAATGCTGCTAAAGTCGATTCCATCTAGCGAAGCAGCTTGCTGCCCTCTGGCCGGAGCATTCGGTTCGCGCCGTCGCCTCTTCTCCTGGCCTGCCTTACTTGGGAACGTGGGGAACATGCATTCGGGCTTCGGTTTGGGGTCTTGTGTAAAGTACTCGTGCTGCAGCATCTCGGTCGCCGACGGCCTGCCGTTAGGGTCGAGAGACAATAACTCGCTGAACAGAGCGACCGCAGCGGCTGTCTGGTTCAAGAACAAGAGGTCAAAACCGGAGCGCCTCGCAGCCTCGCCCGTCGGCAGCCGCAGTGAGCGCGCGTTGGAGAGTCTGCGGAAACCGGGCCAGCTCTCCTCCGTCGGCACGCCGCATAGGTTGAAGATCTTGGTGATCTGATCGGCCTCGCTCCTGCCCTGAAGAAGCGGCTCGCGGGTTACCAGCTCCCCGAATATGCAGCCAACGCTCCACATGTCCACAGAAGAGTCGTATGTCTTTGCGCCGAGCAGCAGCTCTGGGCCACGATACCAGAGTGTGACGACGAGCGCCGTGAGCTCCGGCATCGGATCGCTGACGTAGCGGGCCATGCCAAAGTCGGCGATCTTTAGCTGGCCACGGTTGTTTAGTAATAGATTGGTGGATTTCAGGTCCCGATGTATTATCCAATGATCGTGAAGGTAGGCTACGCCGGCCGCTAGCTGTTGCATGATGCACTTGATCTCGGACGCCAGAAACGGTTGCGGCATGTCCTCAAGTATTGTTTTTAGATCGTGTTCGACGAATTCAAGAACGAGGTATATCGACCTGAGGGATCATTAGAATCTTGTCATGAAGCAATCGATAGCCGACGAGTGATATGTACTTGTCCATTTTGTGGCCTTGGGTGCCAAAGGCAACCTCATCCAGCGCGACGATGTTGCGATGCCTGCAGTCACGCAGGATCTGGATCTCTCGCAGCCCTGTGACAGGCAGGCCGGTGCGATCTGCTGGGTCGATCTTGAGCCTCTTCAAGGCCACTATCCTCCCCGTTGCGCGGTGTGATGCTCGCGACACCCAGCCGTATGTGCCCTCTTCGATGTCGTTGAGCTTTTCGTAGTCTTCCACGCTGTTGCAACGGCCCCAGGTTCCCGCCTCGAAACGCAGGAGCTTCACAGGAGCTTCGGACTCCGCCCCAATCGGATTTTCGGCTGTCTGTGTGTCTGGCGGGGGGGAAAACTTGCGACGCTTTATTGGACGATCTTGGTCGCGCTCGTCGTCGTGAGTGGTGGCGGTAGCTTGCTTCTCTCCTTTGTGCCTCCTAGCCTTCTCTGCTTTTCGCCGTCGCTTCTCTTCCTTTTCGCGCTTGATCTCGGCCTGCAGCGCAGCATCCTTCTCCGTGCTGTCCCACCTTGACTTGCCTGGTGCAGGCATGATTCCGTCGTCTGCGCTCGAGGCACTAGCTTTAGTACGACTATATGCGCGCCGTAATACAACTTGCAATTTCGCAAAGGGAGACCAAGATGACGAACGAGAATTTGTTCATAAGCGTTTTGGCCTTCCTGAACCCTTTGTCGACTTATTCTGACGCGTTTGCTGTAAATAGTGTATAACCAAGCATGGGAAGAGGTTGGAACCTGGTGGAGCTTCGTTGAGCTTCCTCCTTTATCTTATCGTGGAGACGACGACCGACTACAACGTCAACAGAGAGCAAGCCTGGAATGATGTACTTGCACGGCGGCATCTGACCGATGCATCGATATTGATATCCGATGTATTTCTCGATCATAGCCTGTCTCGGATACTAAATTGAAGACCGGTCTTATCGGCGTCGCGAGAATAGAACATGACGCGAGGTCCACGGGCCGCAGCGCCGCGGTTGCTGTCGCGGCAGTTGTCCAGCTTTGCGCCCTCACCTTTGAGCAGACATAGCTTCTCCTTATTACGTTGCTTCTCATCCTCTTCGCTGCGTCGGGAAGGGGCGAGGAAATGGTCCACACCACTTGCAAAACAATTGTCTGAGGCCATCTCTGTCAGTATCCCTGATGTAGAGACCTCATTTGCCTCGCTGATTAATCCCGGTGTAGACAACGGGGACAGTGCCCTTGGCAAGTTATATGCGCATGTGCCTGACAGGTGATGTTGGAGGCTACTACACCGGCGCCATTGGAGAAGGGCGGGATCAGTTCGGTCTCAAGGGTGATTTTGTCACATCGCCCGAGATCTCGCAAATCTTCGGTGAGCTGATTGCCGTATGGTTCATCGCAGAGTGGATGAGTCAAGGGCACCCAAAGGAAGGCGTCCAGCTGATTGAAGTCGGGCCCGGAAGGGGGACTCTTATGGATGACATGCTCCGAGTAAGAAGCTCAATGATGAAAGCGACGGCTGTGGGTACTGACAATTGAGACAGACCATCTCTCGCTTCCCTGCCATGGCTAAGAGTATTGAAACAGTCTATATGGTTGAGGCGAGCCCTGAGCTGAGATCCACGCAGAAAAACCTACTCTGTGGACCGGATGCTACATTTGCAGATTCCAAGGATGGCTCTACTAGCAATAGTAGGCACGGCGATATTGATATTGCTTGGACGCAGACTATCAACTCTGTCCCCAAAGGTTTGGAGAGGATTGCCCACGGCCGACTTGATATCGCACTAACAGCTTCAAGAATCAAACAAGACTCCCTTCATCATAGCCCACGAGTTCTTCGACGCACTGCCGATCCATAGCTTCCAGTCTGCTAAACCCGCAAGCAAACCACCGCCTCGAATTACCGGCTCTCTCCCTAGCCTTGCCGAAACAAAAGCAGGCAGCGCCCCAAAGATGGAGTGGCGCGAGATGATGGTGTCACCAACCGCACCAGGATCCAGCATCGTCGATACTTTGCCGTCGAATTTCCGCCTTGACCCCAGTGAATCTACCCCCGTCGAATTTCAACTCACGCTCTCCCCTGGCACCACGCGGCACTCCCGCACGCTGCCAGAGTTCTCCGAGCGCTACCGCCACCTCAAGCACACCGAGGGCTCCATCATCGAGGTCTGCCCTGACGCCGCGCTCTACGCCGCCGATTTCGCCGCCCGCATCGGCGGCTCGCCTAAGCACCCCAAGCTGCGGCCCAGCGGCGCCGCGCTCATCCTCGACTACGGCCCCGCCGACACCGTGCCCGTCAACTCGTTGCGCGGCATCCGCAACCACAATATGGTCAACCCCTTCTCGTCGCCGGGCCTTGTCGACCTTAGCGCCGACGTCGACTTCACTGCCATCGCCGAGGCCGCGACGCTCGCGAGCGAGGGCGTCGAGGTCCACGGGCCGGTCGCGCAGGCCGACTTTCTCGAGTGCATGGGCATACGCGAGCGGGCGGCCGCCCTGGCGAAAATGGTCGCCGCGGGCCCAGGACAGGAGCCTACTGCTGCTGAGGCGGTTCGAAAGGCGTGCGATCGTCTGGTGGACCGCGGCCCGAGCGGTATGGGAAAGGTGTACAAAGCGCTTGCCATTTTGCCTGAGAATGACGGTCGGCGACGGCCCGTGGGCTTTGGAGGCGATGTGAGTGGGTAAGGCCAACTCGGACACCGTGGGACAAAAAGTTTTCCCAGCCGGTGTTTGTTACATGTGAATTCGTCTTCTAGCTGTACGATCGTGTCATTTTTGACATCTGACGAGACCCCTGTCGTTGCTGAGCGGGTGTACGATATGTCACGGCCGTTGATGGGCCTTGTAGGATACCGAGACTTTTGACAATGCTTATCACAATGGATTTAAAAAATTCCATGTATCTATAACCAGTCCACGCGTGCATTCACCCGGCCCGTTAAGCAAGCGCGAAAGAAAACGAGGTGGTTATGCACTCTGGGGAAATAAAAGAAGACAAAACATCGCCAATTTTACATCATTATTTGTTTTTTACAAGTTTGATATCCTCATCGCTTTCCTCGTCTGAAAATCTATCGCCATCATCACCAACCGCGAATAGAGTCTCCCCCTCGATAGAATCGCGAGGAACGGTGCGTGGCGGCTTCTGAACTGAGGCTCCTGGTTCGGGCGCGGCAGTTGTAATACCACTTGTCTGGCCAGCGTGGGTGGTGTCAGCATGGACGGTGCTAGCATTGTTTGTGTTATTGCCACCCCGAACACGGCTCTCCTCGTCATTCAACTCTTCATCTGAGTCGCCGGGCATCCCGATCTCCCCAATCTCGAAATTGCCGTCGTCGTCCTGGGCGATCTCGTCACTCATGGCGAAGCGGCGATTGTTGGCAGTGGGACGCCAGACGTAGGCAACCCAGGCCACATCTACAAAGTAGACAAGGTTAAGCCATCCATCGAGAACGAACCATCTGGCTTTCCAGTGGTCGGGCACAAAATTAATGTCGTTGATGGAGGCGAATGTGAAGCTGTTGAGGAAGAAGAAGGCAAAAATGACGATTACGGTGAGGAAAATGCACCACCATAGCTTTCGATACATGGCCTCCTTTGCATGCTGCTTGCGTTCACGCAGATCCTTGAGCGTGAAATTGAGAGAGTTTAGTGTCCAGACGTAGAAAGCAGTCAGTGTACCGGCCAACGGGAGAACAATGAGTAGCACGTATGGCCCTGCGTAGACGTTAGCCATGGAACCGCGGTAGGGGACATGATCTTCTTACCAACACTCTCAGGTGATAGCAAAAGGCTTGTGATGGCATAAACGAGACCGAAGATAAAGTGTGCCGCTGCTAGGTACCTCACGTAAATCATGGTGCGGCCGAGTGTAGGCTTGACAACGCCGTATCCCATGCAAACAATGAGCAGTAAGAAGAACGAGAATGAATTCCGCGCAGCATTGAGGATGGCGACAACGATAAGAAGAGCTTTGGAGCCGGCGTTCGAGCCATGAGAATTCTGGAAGTCTTTGGCAAGTCAGCTTTGACAGATGAACTCGGTCGGCTCAGCTATTGCATACCGTAGAAGCCCCATGTCATGAGCATTTCAACCATGAGAAACACAAGGATAGCTGTGATGTAATTTTGAACGGCAACTATGCTCCTGTTAGAGTGTTGCCACGTCTACCCTGTTTATAAGAGCTTACGAATATCATGGCGGTGCTGATAGTAGAGAAAACCCCAGTATACAGCCATGAGTGCGTATAGAATGCTCATGCCACCATAGAAGGGTAATTTGGGGATTTGTGTAGCTGAGATTTCTCCGTAGGCATTCCGGAATTCTGCCACGGCGTCGTAGCTGTCAATGTTGAAGCCCATGGTAAACAGACAATAGTATCCCGTCTCTTTGATGCTGTATCGAATGGGCGCAGTGGATTTAAGGTGTATGGCTTTAGAGAGTATGAATGCATTCGACTTTTCAGTAGCATTTTGCGCCAGGACAAACTCGCCCAGATCGGTCGAATTACAGGCGCCGCTATCGATATAGCTTTGATCGCAGGCGACTAGATCCTGTAGAGAATGATGTTTTAGTAGGCAAGTATTGAAAGTATTGAGTTTTGCCCTCCGTTTGCATCCGACGTCTTACATTCTCGCCATATTGCTCATTAGGCACTCCAACAAAATGCCGATCCCTCCATTCGAATATCACGAGACTGGCTGTGGGGTCCTCTTTCTCAGGTAGAGTATTGTTCAGAAATTTGACAAGAATAAAGGGCTCGACAGGTCCACCCCATGACTTCTTGCTGTACATGCCTAGTGTTGATCCATGAGCGTCGACCGCGACTGATAGTTAGAGTGAACATACCGGCGCAGAACTGTTGCTTGTCTGCGGCTTGACTCTGTTCGGTCAGTGTCAGCAATGGTCGAAAGTGCTTGGGCCGATAAAGAAGGGGGCGGTTATTACAATGGCGACCTCGAGCGCCTGCGCGGCTGGCCAGAGAGACATGGCCAAGGCAAGGAAGCCAAGTATAGACCGCATACTTGCGGCTCTGCTTGGGTCTCGGTTCTGTGACGACAACTGCTGTGATGTAGGAAGGAAAAAAGGCAGATGGTGGTCGAAAACAGGAGCTGTTGCAGGTGGCGCAGCGCAGCGCTATCGACTGTCGCGTAAATGGGCGGTTCGAGATGCTAAGCCTGGAGGGACGTCATTCCACAGATCTTTGACAGAGATGAAGCTGAGTCTGAGTAATCGAGAATAATAAGTGCGATAAGAGCTCGCGTTGGAGGACTGTTGACGGTCTTGAGTGAATTGTATCTGTGCGATGGGATGAGAAGCAAGAGAGATATATGTGGCAGCTGTATGCATGCACAGGCACAGCTTCATCTCAGCCTACAAGGCACGTACTGTACTGTTCCTACATGGTACTTATCTGTACCTGCAACGGCCATCTGTCGTATACTCTACTTCTCTGGGTGCATGTACCTGCAGGACTGCAGTACAGTGCGACTTAACCTCCAGCAAAAAGTGGACCAGTCGAGAGCGCCGGGCCTCCGATGCCAGCATCATCTTATCGATAGTCGCAAACGAGTGCTAAAAGAATGCTGGCTCGCCGTTACAGATTTCAATAGTGACATAACCGCCCACCCTCGTCCTGCAGCGAATTCTCGCAATGGGTAAAGGCACAGACAAGCTCTATGTAAGACGCTTCGCTATGAATCCACGCGCGATTCGGGCTCGCTAATATCGAACATTGAAGATTACTCACTCCGAGTGGTCGTCCTCCGACGCCTACTCTGCCAGTGTTGGCGCGGGCGCCTCGTCGCGCAACGGTGGTCATGGCGTATCCTTTCGCAGGCTACCGTTCAACTTTTGCGCCGCGAGCCTGCAACCCTTCAAGAACCCCGTCTGCACCCCCGATGGGACGATATTCGACGTCGAGGTCATCGGCGCATGGCTCGAGAAGCATCCAAACCAAAACCCCGTCAACGGCGAGCCCCTGCAGAAACGCGATCTCCTGAAGCTGAACTTCGCGCGCAATTCCGAGAGTGACTCGCGCGGCGCGGGACTCGGCGACGAAAAGGGCGATCTCGTCGATCCCGTTGCCTACAAAGTATTTACCGACAATACCCACATTGTTGCCATTCGCCACGGCACGTATGCCAATGTGTTCGCGTGGGACACAGTTGAGCGCATGAATATCAAGGCCAAGCTCTGGCAGGACTTAGTTAATGACGAACCCTTTTCACGGTCCGATATCATAACGCTACAAGACCCGCAAAACGCCGCCAGCAGAAATCTGGACCAGTTCAAGTACCTCAGGGACGGCGAGGGCGCACAGCTGAGTAAACAGCAGGAACAGGAGCGCAATGCCAGCGGTATCAATGCCAGCGCCCTGGGAAACATGGGCGACAAGGTGCTGAAAGCCAAGGCGGCCGTGGATAAGGCACGCAAGGCACGCGAGGCCGGCGGCGACGTCAACCGCAGCTCTGCAGCTGCGCTCGTCACAAGCCATTCAAATGGCACGATGTCAAAGGTCGTGGCGCGAGAAAACATGATCAAAGAGAAAAAGCTGGCGGCCAAGGCAGCGGCGTACACGACCGGCAAGGCGGCGGCGAGCTTCACAAGCACGGGACTTACTCCGGAGACGAGCGGCGAGCGCGCGCTGCTGACCGAGGAAGAGTTCATGCTGAAGCCGAAGCGCGTAAAGAACAAGGGCTACGCGCGCCTGGAAACAAATCTGGGCGACTTGACGATGGAGCTCCATACGGACACCGCGCCGAAGGCTGTCTGGAATTTTGTCAAGCTGGCGCAGAAAGGCTATTACAAAGACGTAGCTTTTCACAGAAATATTCCTAGTTTCATGATTCAGGGCGGCGATCCATCAGGGACGGGCCGTGGCGGTGCGAGTATCTGGGGGAAGTATTTTGACGATGAGTTCGACGGCCCGCTAACTCACAATGCGCGAGGCACAGGTATGCAACCCTCTCCTTTCGACTCTATTTCTATCATGAAGAGGAGGGCGGCGTAGGCTGACCAATCATAGTGTCAATGGCCAACAAGGGCAAAAACACAAATTCGAGCCAATTTTTCATAGCTTACAAGGCCGCACCGCATCTCGACCGCAAGCACACCATCTTTGCCACTGTTACCTCAGGGCTCGACGTGCTCGACAAGATGGAGGACGTGCCCACCGACGGCTCGAGCCGACCGCTGCGCAAGATTGTCATCCGCGACGTCGTTGTCTTCGTCGACCCCTTTGCTGAGTTCCAGGCGCGCCAGGCCGAAGCGACGGCGGCCGCGGCGCAGACGGTCAAGCAGGACGACGAGGACAGCACGACGTGGACAGGGAAGAGGATCCGCGCGGACGGCGGCATCGTGGCTGCGGTGCCGGACGCCGTCGGCAAGTACCTGACGGCGGAGCGCGGGGACGGTGGACGAATAGAGGCAGAGGAGATTGGGGAGGAGGAAGAGCCGTTGAGGAAAAAGAAGCGCGGCAATGGGGGGTTTGGGAATTTCGATGGGTGGTGAAGGATGCATGTTAAGGAAAACTAGGGCTTTGAGGAAATGCTGGAGATGACACTGTATCGTCTCGTGGGTGTTTGCCATGGCTTCATGGGGATCGAACGGAACACGGATTCGAGAGAGGAAGAGTCTACATGGCCGGCAAAGACCCTGCTCTTTCTCCAGGCCTGAAGTCTATACGTTAGAGGATGTGTCCTTTGACGGCTCGGACGGCTCTTTATTGTGGTCGCCTTGATGATTGAAGACATGTCTTCCTCGCGGACGATCGAACTCAGTGGACGGACTGACCATTTGCCCGCACGTGCGCAAAGCAAGTGGCAATTTCTACAGCCCGGCAGTATCGAATACGAGATGAAGACGACCGAGGCAGACAAGAATGCATGACAAATGTATATATACGGTATATTGAAGTAGTGTATGTACGTCTATGTGCCTGGCCAAATCAACAAAATACGCATCAAAAAGAGAGTATGACTAAACTGCATCAGTGTATCCTGTAGAATATGAAGTCGTGAAATTCGTAGTTGGCATGAAACGAGTGAAAGCTGGTGAATCTAGAACGGGGTGATGAAGAACGAATAAGAAGAAGAATGAAAGAAGCGGACTTGCGCAAAGTTTAATTTGTCAGACAAGACAAAGACAGTGATGAGGACACCATGCTGAAGCTGGAAAGAATGAACTGAAAGGCGTCCCACAGAGTCAAAATGACTCATCTACGACAGAGGCGCCCCCACACCGACCGTCAGCACCTTGGGCTGGGGATCATTGAGGAAACCCGACTGATCGACGCCGTGGGACGAGGTGACATCGTCGTAGGGAAAAGCATAGCCACGACCCTCGACGCTCGTCTCGTGGCAGATGCGTGCGTAGTGGTTGGTCACATCATTCTTGTAGTAGTTCGCCACGTCCTCGCCCTCGGGCTGGATGGAGTTGATCAGCATTGTCGAGCGGTTCAGCGCGGCAGCGAGGCGCGCACCAATGTTGAGCGCCTCCTCCGTCACGCCGTCGCTGTGGGCAAAGGGCCCCGAGTTGCAGGAGAAGATGTCGGCGGCCGACGGCTTGGCAAAGGAACCCGCGTCGCCGCCGAAGCTGAGTTTGCCGTCAGAGCCGACACGGCCTTTGGCGTCGCCCCATTTGAACTGCGTGTTGACCGTAAGATCCTCATTTGCGTACTTGGCCCACACGGCGTCAGTGTACTGGTCATAGTAGCCCTGGAGGAGGCCCGGCGCGATGACGGCTCCCGAGTTCGGGCTGAGGGCGCGTAAGAACCGACCCGTGGCGGTCGACTTGACGACAAGCTTGTCCCAGCCGGCGCCATCCTTGGCACCCTGGGCGGTGAGCGCGTTGCAGACCTTGTCGAGGCCGTCACTGGGCATGCCGGCTACGTTGGTCACCTTGCCGGCGGCGTTCTCTAGGCGCAGCGAGACGGGGAGGCTGACAAAGTCGACAAAGGAGATGTTGACGTAAAGCTGGCTGGTATTGAAGGTGAACTCGGCAAAGCCCCAGTCGAGCTCGTAGTTGGTGTCATGCTCGTTGAGCGCCGAGGGCTCGACCAGGGCGGGGCCCGGGTTGACGAAGAAGTTGAGCGGCTTGTCCTTGGAGAACCAGATGCGGCCGCCCGAGACGTGCGGGATGGTCACCGTCTTCTCCTGTCCGTTCGAGCCAACGTTGATGGCGCAGTCGGACCCCAGTGGCTGCAACGTCTGGGTGGGGTTGGGCGGGTGGTACGCCGTCTGGCCATCAGCTGAGAGGATGAAGAGCCCCGTGTCGGACGTGCCAGTGATATGTGCGTACAGTGTGCTGGCGTCGGTACTGTTGCGCAGCACAATTTGCAGGGTATCGGGCATGTTGAAGAAGAGGGCTGGTTTCTTGCCGATGTGTTGAAGAAAATCCTCAAGGGCAAATTGGTGACGGCTTCGTATACGATGGGGTCGTAGATAGTTAACAAGACCGGCGATCGAGCTGACAAGCTGCTGGCTCGTCTGCGTAGCGTCTAGGCAATACGCTTTTTCTGAGGATGATACCTTGTGCTTTGTTTCTCTGACGGGAAAGCTAAATTGTGCGGAGACGAGATTGTGGGCTTTGGTTCCGACTATACAGGCAAACGATGAGGAGATGGGAGAACATTTGTTTTCGTGTCTTCAGTAGCGAGAGTCTCGACCAAGGGACCCTTTAAATAGGCCTCGAGCCTCGAGCAGAGGGACTTGGCCTGGCTGTGAAGTACATTTCGTCATGGTTCATCTGGTAGTGATTGCGTGAGCCGGACTGCTGAGCCCTAGGAGGAGTTGTCGGCTGGTCGCGCTGGGTCGAGGATCTGCAAGCACGCAACGCCAGGTTGATCGTCGCCCTCGTGCATGCTTTTATGCACATGCGGCACGTACCGTAGTTGGATACTGTGCTCACACACTGTAAAGACTGCACGCTATCGGGCTGACGCATGGTACCCCGAAGTTACTTAAGTACCTACCTCTGTAACTTCTAACCTAGCAAGTACCTAGTAAGCACTGCACGTGTCTACATGCGGTAGGCCACGACCTGTAGACTGTACCTAGTAGATACAGCAGATAAGTACCTACCTCTACCCAGGGACAGCATCTGCCGCCGTATCCACATGCGCCACTGCCTTTCGCACAGTGGTGGCTCGACTATAGGTGGTGTGGTTGGCCCTGTCAAGGAACCTTGCGCAGATCACGGCTCGAACCTAGACATGATCACATTATCTCATGCATCTGTCTCTCATCTTTCTGCCCCGTCGTTCTGTGCCCTTGTAGATTGGACCGAAAGGCCAAGAGAGCTGGCAAGGCTGGCGCTGTATGCTGCTCGCTCCCATCTTCCAGCCCGAGTGCTCCTCCCTCTCACAACCGCAGCACCGCATCAAATGACCAACTGCCAGCGAGACAGCCAACAAACACCTGACACACACTTTTCACATCACCAAATCTCTGTTCTTTTTCAGTACATCTCCACCTCCATCTTACTGTATAAGCGCGCCGTCGGAATGGATAGAGAGACCTGGACTACATTAATTCCCTAGGCATAATTATCGCTTCTTAGCCGGCGCTCTCCTGGCCCCAGACAAGTGACCTATTCCACTCTCTCACACAGACAAGCCGCAGATCCGACTTACGCACTGTACACATGTCACCAGCCATACCCGCTGATACGTCGCACGCATGCCTATGTGCCATCACCAATTCTGCATTCCTTTACATTTCTTCCTGCTACCACACTCGTGTCTCCTAGCCCCATCTCATCAGCGTCAATCCTACCCACGCCAGTGTCAAGTAGACCAGCTGGGCAGTCATGCCATCCGACAAGCTCCCGTCGCCGTTATCCTTCGTACGATTTGCGTTGAAAAAATGCCCACCGTCTGAAGCATCATCGGCTGTTCCATTCTGCACCAGGCATGCGTCAGCACGCCTCCTGTCGCATGTGCCCCTCCACTCCTCTAGCCTCTGGCTATTTGACGAGTTGAAATACGCCTTGACGTAACTGACAACCATGGTTGCATCCTCCTTTGGCGGCCCGCCCGACCATTTCTCGTTGCCGTTGCTCCAATGCTGCAAGATCAGATGGCCAGCGCTGTCTGGCAGTTGCGGCCCCTCCATCTCTGTCAGAAGCTCACTGTCCGCATAGAAGTACACCTTGCCAGGTAGATAGTCGATCCGATACTCATGGAATGCCGCCGCCGGGTCAAACTTGAGATTGACCGTCTGATACGTCGGAGTACCGCTAGCATCAAAGCCACTCCCGGCCGAGTCTTTGGACTGAATCACGAGGTTCACCGGGTAAGTCTTGTTTTTGTCATTGTACCCCATCGACAGGAACTCCATGTCAATCTCTTGCGTGTCATTGAGGTACTGTACCTCATTGTTGTCTTCACATGTTAGTAAGGGTTCTTCCTCGGTCGCCGACGCTTGTCACACGAGAATCTCACTGACCCAAAAGAATGCCGCACATGTGCCCTTCACGGCTGTCAGCTTCATGCCCGCCCTGAACGAACCCCAGAAAATGTCCTGGCGAGCCGTATCCATTTCGGCGACTGGGACTGCATCATTGACCAGAGAACCGCTGACGGTCAGCTCTACGCCCGCATGCTTCTCGTTCGCCCCCCTATCCTTGTCCTCGTTCCCAGACTCAATGGCGATGTTGTTCAGTGTAAACATTTTAGGGTATCTGCCTCGCCCAGCCTCTGCAGTGACGTTGAACTGCTGGCGCTGCCAATCCTCGGCCGACGCAATTGATCCGAGTTTGGTGAAGTCTGTCTCAATAGAGTCTGTGAATAACCAGCCGTCGCGGCCGTTCGGCCCCTGCACTCTGTAGCCGCAAATGCATTCTGTGGCCGACGCGAACCAGACCCAGGCAAAATTGAGCGACATGAGCAGAACGCCCCTTTTGACTGTTGCGAGTCGCAGCTGCATTCTGGTTGCTGTAACCTGTAAAATGGATGAGCAGGAATCGATCCTTACCAGAGGCAAGCCACAGTCCGCTTCACTCCCAATCGCATGAAAGCAGACAAAAACAAAGGTGAGAGGGCTACGTTTGCCCGAGGCTCTCTGCCGACTGATACAAAGGGGCATGGCAATGTGGGAAGCGTCGACGCCGGTACCTGCCCTTTGTGCGGCACCTACACACGTTACACATAGTCCACCATGAGCGGAACAGGTAGAGCTACGTCGCTACAAATGGGCACAGCCTTTTTCACGGTGCATTAGAACGTCTTCATCTGGCAGAGACATGTTGTTGATTCAAATAAGACAAGATACCGAGCAATTTTTGTACACACGAGCGCCGGGCCGGATTGTGAGTCCTCACATGTTATCCCAGGCAACACATCGGAACAAGTAAGTGACCGACCTAGACGCGGATAACAAATATCAAACGTGCAAGGATGACAGAAACAAGCACATTGCGAACATAGGTGCACTAGGAGAGTGGTGTGACGATTGACAACAAAAGATAGCGAAAGATCGCGCCAGTGATTAAAAGAGCAGCGGAAATTAAATGCAAGGCAACCGACCACAAATGCACACTTTGACAACGAAAAACCCACAGTCGCTATGACAAAGAAAAGCAACAAATTGTAGACAAGCGCGTCAACGCAAGGAGAACAAGAAAGAAGGGACTAAATGTTTGTAACAGAATAGGGAAAAGCTCAGCATTTCCGTCATGGACCAGCCAATCCATCTGCTGTCTGCGCAGAAATTAGCTCGCGTATTCGCGATAGTCAGGATGCCGCAGTCCCCCGCCTGCTCCGGAATGCCATTCCAAGTCATACTTCATCCGTAACGCGGATAAGTACCTGCAGCCCGTTCTCCCAAGATATTAATTGCCTCAACTCAAAGATGGGGAAGAAAGAGACATCAACAGCTGTTCACAAAGAAAGATAGCCAATTTAAACGCTTGATGTGGCCTGCTCTGCCTCAGGCGTCGCAGACGGTGAGTAAGACTTGTGAAATACCAAGGAAATATTCCAAAAAAAAGCGTGGAGCGAATTCGACAGCGTAAGAATCGAGGTGAAACAAATTAAAGGTAAGATGATGGTGAAAAATGGAATAGTGGATACAGCCTGAAACCATCACGAATCAGTAGGAAAACAACAAACCTCAAGGACGCCGAAACCAAGATGATTAGCGTGCCGAGACGAAGAGAAGAGCAAAGGAGTAGAAGGTATATGTGTAGGAAACAGGCCAAAACCCTCAAAGAAAAAAATTGGGAAAAATCGTTCAGTTGTCGTAATTTTAGTACACGCTGTCCTCATCTGCTCCCTGCGAAATCATTGAAGGAGTTGATGCATTCGAGGAAGCCTCTCGATCGTCGACGTAGCCGACGAGTGCCTGCGAGTGCAGCTTAAAGGCCTCCCCCATCAAACGGGTAATTCTGCACAGTGGTTAGTAAATTCGTTGTTTTGTGGTTAGATATGGCGTCGCGTCCGCTTACCCCCAAACCACAACCTCATCCAGTAAAGAACCCCAGAGTCGAGCCACAATTGAGCTGAGTTGAGATATATAACTTTCATCCAGATCTCGGGCGAACAGTTGCCTGACCTTGTTGTACATGACCAGCTCTTCCTCAGTCGCTGGCTCCTCGTCATGTTCTAGACGATATAGCCAAAGAGAAAGGATGATCATCATGTCAAGCCCACACAATGGATGCTCTACACTCCAGTTTGTGGGCGAGGTACGGGCAACCCACCGAACACCCTGCAAGACAGCAGTCTCGATGCATTTGTAGCATTCCTCAATCACCTCAATCATCTCGCTTGAGCGCTTCACACGATCGCGTGCGTGAGACATTGCAGCACCAACTTCATAGGGATCATGGTAGCGAAGAGCTTCCTGAACAGCTTTCAAATCAACCTCGAGTCGGGCACGCGCATTGCGATAGAGGGCTTTTGCGTTGAACAATAGAGGATGCGCCTTAGAAGGAGCACACAAATGAGCATCGGCGATTTCCGGCTCACAGCGAGCGACAGATCTATCCCAAGTTTCCAAAGCTAGGCGCAACTTGTACTCGGTCACAACATCTTGAAGGGCTTCAGGGCTTCGCTTGTGGTACCAAACTTCCAGAAACAGAGCATTGATCATGACTCGGGTTGCAAATGCGCTATATTGAAGAGTTTCACCCTGAAAGAGCTTATCATGAGCGTCGAGAAATGTAAGAGTTTGCAGCTCTCCGACGTGCTCTTGCCAGACAGTCTCATCAGATATCTGTGCGTTCCACAGCGCTTCTGTTGAAGGTAGCTGAAGATCCTCAAACTCGTTGAAGCTGATGGCGGGTGTATGATTGTACGTAAGCGTCAGCAGGCCAAAGAAGATGTAGACCGCGTAATATGTGCGGCGGCAACCTTCATCCTCGATCCATTCGGCGCGGCTCGGTTTTGAACTGCCCCGCGCCTCTTGACGAAGTTTGAGCTCGTAACGATTTCCAGCAACCATGTTCGCGAGGAGGCTCTTGATCGAGCACGCCCACTCCAAACCTTTGGGATCACCGCTCCAACTGGCAAATACCATGTTTAGTAGAGAGCTCTGCATAGTCCAGAGGGGACACTTGCGAGAGCTAAAATTAGCTTTGTTCTGCAAAAATTCGTTGACAAGCACTTTGGAGCCGATATGCAGCATGTATGCCTGATCCTCGTCGAACGCATATAGCGCACCAATGCTTAGAATTGCGAGAAGTAGAGGCGGTGAGACTTGAACAGGGCTGAAGGAAGCCGGATGTAGGAAAGGCAAATGGTGATGGAACAGGCCGAAATAGGTCGAAAGGTACCGATTGAGCGAGCCTAACCCAGGCATGCGAAAACTTTTGGGAATTGCATTTTCGCGATCATGATTGCGAATTGTCTCCATGACAGCGTTACGCTCGTCATCACCGAGGAACTGAGGAGCCCTAAAACCAGCCGACGTAGGGTCAAAGGCAGAATTCAGGATGGGGCCGCCGTCCTCTGCATGAGTGGCAGACCGCAGCATGGACTGGACAGCCGGAACAAAACTGTGCGAACTTTGGCCTCCCATGGGCTGCAAGTGGCTATGGTGCGGAGGCAGAGGGGCGCCGTTCGCGAAGGAACGCTGGGAGTCGAATGAGCCGCTCACACTCGGTGTGAGAGGATGCGTCTGAGTGTCTGCTGACGGCTGGGAGACAAAATTTTCCCATTGCACTTGAGGTAATGCGATAGCACCTGACGGATATGTCACAGCGGGCTCCATTACAGCAGAAGTTCGAGGAGAGTACGGCATAGAATGGCTTTCATCGTAAGCGCACTCATCGCTGCGCATGGCGGCAGTGGCCTTGTGGTGCAAATCGGCAACAAGCATAGCAGCAGCTTCCACATCGAATATACCATCTGGACCACCTTCCATCTGCTCCAGAGTGGAAGCGTCCAGAGGGGTGAGTGACGCCTTTGAAGTACTATCGATACCGCGGGTCTTCGGGCCAGCACGCCGTTTTCCATCACTGTGAAGGGGCACACCGCCATCTTTGGCATGAACAGTACGATCATGGCGTAGAAGCAGATCACGTCGGACGAAGGTACTTCTACATTTCATGCACTTAAAAGGGCGTTCTTTCGTATCTATGCGTCCAGTTAGCAGCCAAAAGGGTGGTAGAGCAATTATTGAGAGCCATCATCACGCCATCAACTTTTCTGGGAAGTCTTCGACTGTCCGAATGGACAATCTTTTGGGGAGGAAAAGCAGACGGGTATGGGGGACGTAACATACGTGATCGCTCGTGTCGACTCCTGTGCTCACTTCTGCTGAAGGCCCGGTTGCAGAACTGACACTTGTATTTGCGTTCAGGCGCGAGTGACGTTTTTCGTGACGATGTAGGTGCCGCCACGGGGGGCAGCACTGCAACGCTTGCTCCGGGCATGTCGCACAGTCCGATTGTAATTGAGATGTTGGCCCAGGGGGGGGGGGTTAGCAGTGCCAACGATGTCGAAGACACTGTCTGCAAAGGTTTGAGGTCTTGTGTCTTGCAGAACGATGGTTGAATATCGCCTATGTACGGATTCGAGTGTCGACTCCTAGCCTCGCTCGCGCGCGCTCCCGTGGGGTTTAAAGTGTGACTGCGGTGGTCGCGATCGTAGAGTTGGTCATTTGGGAGGTCGATATTCTTGTCATGGAAGTACTATGGTGGTGTGGATTTGGTTGAGGGTTCTGGGACCGAGGCTTCAAAAAGGCCTCCTGCTGACAAGTTTAGTTCGAGTTCTATCGATGCAGCGCGAAACTTGTGAGTTTGCGATGGGTTGATGATGGATGAGAGAGGAGGTGTAGGTGGAGGAGCAGCAACAGTAGAAAGTTTGAGGGGGAGAGGGGAGACGGTCGGGGGAACGCCAGAAACGGGGCGGGGACCCAGAGACGTGGTTTAAAAAAATCGAAGAGTGGAGGAGGGGGAGGGGGGAGGGCGTAGAGAGGGAGGGGGGGAAACAGAGGGAGAACGAGGGGCGTGTTGTTGGCGTACGGGCATGGCCACTCACAATGTTAGCACAATTGGCACAGCGTACTCCGTACTTTCCTTCTACCTATACGTAGTACTACCTACTACTTCCAACAGTATGCGGCACGTACAGCACTCTAGAACGTACGTTCAGGTACTCTTGGGCGAGGCCACCTGGCCACTCATCATTGAAGACCTGCTGGCGGGGACTTGGCTAATGGCTGGCCAACTGTCGTGGTGGGCTGGTGGGGTTGCACGGATACCAGCCGGACCTTCCGTTCGTACTTGTACTTAGGTACATCGCCAGGAAGTACTTACAGTACCGCGACCTCACCTGCTACTGAACTACAGTAGAAAGGTCGCTTCGAAGGGGATTCCTCCAGATAGCTTTTTCTCAAAAGGCCCACTAACCTACCAGAGAAGCACCTTATTAGTCCTGAGTACATAGCAAGTGGCAAGTACGATAACTTGGTGCCTACCTACTAACCTAGTAGTATCTCTCATGAGGTGAACAAAAAAAGCTGCCGGCTTGCCTGATCCTCTACGATGGCTAAATTGGCGGTATTTTTTGTCCACCCCTTGCTTCCCCACTTTGCCACAGTCTTAACGCGAGCTGGTCGCGTAACTTCTAGAGAGCTGAAGCCCTTCCTTATGTTGCCCGCCGCTCTTTCTAATCGTGCAGGTAGACTGGCCATTACATGTTTTTATCTGCAGTATGACTGATGGCTAAGAGGGTTGCAACAATTGCCGCTGTAAAGGCCAACGACTCTGCCTTGCGTGTTTCCCCTTCCTTCAGTACTCCTAGACAAGGCCGCAACAGTGGGTTCTTTTACTACTTATGTGCCATTCTCGTTTTTACTCCAATAACTAGTACTACTACCTACTAGGTACTAAGAGTACTACTGGCTCACTCGCTGTAGCGGGTCCATCAGTGGGGGGAGACGCCAGGGGCGGCGCCGGCCCGCCAGCAGTCCAGAATAATGAGGCACCCACCACTAGAGCTCTCCACCTAGAGGTACCTAGTAGGCATATAGCTACTGTTTTGTAGTGCTGGAGTTGCTAACCGGCTACCTCTATTCTTCTATTCTGGCTGCTGGAGGGAGAGGTCCCTCGGCTCATCTTTGTCAGCAGTGTTTGTGTTGCTCCATTCGTTGGCAGTACCCCTTATGTATAAGCTGTATATATTAGTAGTTTGTGTACATGGCTCGCCAGCCCGCCAACAGCTCCGATTCGAATCGCTCGTTAGTCATTCAAAAGCCAGTTGTAGAGCTAATTTACAAACAGAGTCGTGGCCCAAATATTTGATTCGCCTCCGGAGCGACTTCGAAAGGATGACATAATTATACCACCGAACATGTTTACAGGACTATATGTGCCAAGTTGTTACGGTCATTGCAAGTCCGTGCCTTACAGCGGGTTTTCCCGTCACCGCCACATCCCCTCTCGCTGTATGTACTGCATACTACTGACTACTGACCATGACAAGCCTCACACTGGCGGTAATTATATGACCACCCCAGCCTCCCCCTTTTCGCCCCTGGATCGGCCTCTTGTAGCGTGTGTCATGCTACTAGTAAGCTAGGGACATGGTTAAAAACTAATACCCATACGGCTCGCGCATTGGGCACATAATTTCTGTTGCTCCATGCTCGATGTAGGTCTCTCCGGTCTGTTCTGCCAGTATGAGACACGAGCATACTGCACTCCGTACTGTGCATTAGAACGTTCGGATATTTGTGGGCATTAGAACTCAGTCCTGTCCTGTTCCTTCTTCATGCGGCGGCAGACCTTGTTGCATCCGCCTACACTCCACTACCGCCGACAGGGCCTTTTTATAGCAGCCTCGATGCCTTGCGCTGTGAGATAACTTAGGCGACTGGCTTAGGATTCTCCTGACCGCTTGCTCATACGATAGAGAAGATGCGGTCAAGAAGTATTTGGTGTCTAGAATCCTCTCTCGGTCACTCGGTCGGCCACTTGAGGGGCACCGCACGGTGTAGGCGACGATGAACCGAAAGCTACGGAGAGGATGAAGAAAAGACGCCACTGTGGGCACGATTTACTCTAGACACACGGCCGCGGGTTAATAAGTGCAATGTTTCACACGGCTCCTGCTTGGCGCAGGATACACAAACTTCAGCAAGCGAGCATGTCAGCTACCCCATAGCTAATTTCTCAAACTGCCCTGATTATGTATGTACTAATAAGCAACTCTACTTGCTGTACGTATAGCGAGGACACCATTTTTACGGGTACGAATCTTCTAGGAAGCCAATGGGTGGATCGTGAAAGCCTGAAAGCTTTCACATCATTTCAAAGAGTTCCCCAAAAAAGCACAATCAGTGGACCAATTCTCCCCCAGGTCGAATTACGAGATAGCGACATGGCTAGGCCTCAATTTCCCCCTCCAGGCAGATCCGGCTCTGATAGAGTGCTTGGCGACAGCTAGTACATCTCGTCGACGTGGCTGATCGTGAAGCCTGAATGCACACTGGTGCCTCTTCACTTCATACATTTGTAAGTATCTACGAGGGACGACTGTGCTGCGCCATAGGTTCTGCAAGTGGATGTCAGAAGGCGTGGCTTTGCTATTTAGGGTGAGCCGGCCCAACGCAATCGAGATCGTATCCAAGTTACACTTGCAGGCCCAATGCTAATGGGACGTGCACAAGTGTGACATGGAGGTCTATACGTGTTGCTGGCACCAGGGATCCAAACGGTAACGTGATAGAATAGTAATTGGGCCTCACAATACTAGGTTGACCAAACGAGTTCCCTATCAAAACGGCGAGGCAGCGTTTTTTTGCAAAGGTAAATCGAAAATAAGGCCAACTGTAATGGCCATCATAGGCGCATCTTTAGCCTTGTTCGAGATGGTGATCCAGATTAGCCGAGGAGCCTCGCAATGACAAAAGCAGTCTTGGACTCATTCCCTGGGTAACCATCACGAATTTTTTCAGCGCCTTCAGTTTGGCCTGCAATGGGCATACTACAGAGCAGAGAAAGGTGACGATGGCTACCACCACGTCCACAAGAGTAGGCATGGGTCTCTGCGATCAAGTGGCGTCGTGCGCAGTCACTTGAGCAAGGAGCCTCAAACTCTGCTGTCCATCATCATTCTGTATTTCTTCTCTAATCTCCATCAGATAGAAAAGCCTCCTCAGTAGGAGTCCCCTTGAGGGGAGCCTTAGAAGGGTTGTTTCTGCCATTTTGATATTATTACGACAGTCGACCTATAATATAGTTACCTCGTATTGCCTTGCTGTTCGAAAGTCCATTTGATAGGGGAATTGCTGGTTTATAGCCATTGATAGCGACAGCAGCGCCGGTTGGCAGAGGACCAACTGTTAGGGATCAGATCGTAATGTAATGGGCACCACGTATTGGTTCATTTCGAGGGGCTCAGATTGACCCCGCCCCGTCTGGTGGCTGCTGTGTGCTGGCGGCGCGTAGAAGACACGTGGTAGGCTAAAACCCGCAACAACCTCAAGACGCGCTAGTACGAATGTTACGCGGACTAGGAGACAAAGCCTGCCAACTGCAAGATTGAAGACATCACCCTCCTGATCTACAAAGAGCTTGCCGCGCCCGTAACCTGTCCGTGCCGAGCTACAATACATGCTTGCGTGCTTTTGTTCGCTGATTTTAGCTTGTTTGAACCGTGCGCCTCGCAAAGTGCTCCCGCCTCCTGAGTTAGCCTGTACTACAGTACAGTATAAATATTGAGTATATACAGTACGACTGCACTATACTGTTCTGTGCTGAATAGTATGCAGGTATGTATTAGTATGCAGCTAGGTCCCTGGCTGTGGATAAATAGACGTTCGTTGATATAGCCTAAAGTACAATACTCATAAAACTCTTCCAGCCAGAATTCTGGCTGACGTTTTTGTTTTGTCTCGGTCAGCTTGCTGTGTGAGGTGGCCAGTGGCCAAGTGACTGGGAGAAAAGTCGACTGGTACAACTTGTTTAGCCGTTATGCTAATCTTCGGGTATTCTATGTACAGTTTACCTAGTAGTACTAGTAGCAGAGGCAGTGGTCACCCTTGGGATCATCATTCTCCCCCGCGCGCGAAAAAAATCTACCTACTACCAACGAGTGTACTAACCTACTGGCCTCATCCCCCCTCTCCCTCCCCTCAAGGCCACCCCACCCCACACCGCATTACAGTCGCCAACCGTTGTCAGCCATACAGCACGCTCAACTCATCTTACTAGCAAGTCAGCCAGTGGCACGGCCATCTCTTTGGTAATTGTCTACAACCGCCGGTCTCTTTAACTATCCCATGTCTGAGCAATTGCTGCCGTCATTCTACATTGCCTACCGTCCATTTCCGCCCGGGCCTCACTTGCCCCTCGATTCCATCTATCCTCAACCGTCATCACCTACCAAATATTCTACGAGCACGCTGCGCGACTAGAGAAGGAAACGAGGAGAAAAGACGCATTGGAAGACTCGCACAAGCCAGGAATGCTGCCTACTGCTCTGCCTCACCCCTCATTAGCCGTTGTTGAACCGCACTACCCCTGGATGCCCTCGCGACAATGACATGAGGCTGCGCTTTTCCACATTGTGATTACATAGATTCCCACTCCGTGCAAGAGTTCTCGACTTTACGTCGTCGCCGACCGCCCGTCCGTGCATCGACGACCGCCTCGCTACAGATCAGCTTTCGATATTGCGCACTCCATCTCCTCTACTGCGTATTTCTTACTCCTCGAAGGGCTCGCAGTCAAGGTCCAGCACTGACTTGCAGTACCAATGGACGGCACCGTCGGTGGTGCACCGCACGGTACTATGTATGTGCGTGCTCTCTATGACTACGAAGCCGATGACAGAACGAGTTTGAGCTTCCAAGAAGGTGATGTGATTCAGGTGATCACTCAACTCGACAGCGGCTGGTGGGATGGCGTAATCAACGGCGTGCGTGGCTGGTTCCCTAGCAATTACTGCCAGATCATCAGCGGCCCGGAGGATCTGACTGAGCAAAACCATCTCGGGCACGTCGATAATGAGGGTGAAGAAGCGGACGACATCGATGTTTATGACGAGAGTTTTGAACAGCGAAGGGATGTAATCGACGGCGACGCCCCGAATGCTTTGCCTCTCGAGGGAGCTGAAACCGTCGACAAGTCGAGGGCTGATTTCTGGATACCACAAGTGACCCCTGACGGTCGATTATTCTATTACAATATGATGACAGGTGACCGCAGTATGGAGCTACCGCTTGAGTCGCCCGTCTCGTCTTCGGAGACCGGACCGCGTGATAGAATGAACGTGACGATGCCTGACAAGACGCGTCCGCCTGCCGAAATGATGGCTCGCGGCCTGAATCAGGATGAGGACGATGACTCTACGACCTCGGCTTCGGAGGCCGAGGGCGACACGCTCATGCTCACCTCTCGTAGAATGGTACATATACAACCCGCATGATTGTACACCGCGATGCGCAAACTAACGGGAGTATAGAACCGCCACAGGACCTCGTTCAGCGGGGCGCTCTCACCGTCAACATCCATGGACTCTATCAATGGCACCTCGCCGAATCGTAGAAGAAACCACAGTACCGCCACCAGCTCGCAGGGCGTCACCAACCAAACCCCAAATATCGCCTCTGCGACGTCCTTCACCAGTACTACATATAATTTACCAACTACGACGGCTGTGCCTCGGTCATTTTTTGACGATGGATCGACGCCTCCACTTACCTGGAGTCTCTTGGTCTCCAATATGAAGCGAGCAATTGACCGATATCGAGATGCAATTACCGCTAATCGTCGCTCGGAATACGTTGCGAGAGCTGAAGACATCTCGGACCATCTTCGCCTCCTGCTCGCTGCTGGCTCTGGGACGACGGATAACCACTCTGGCCAGCCCTCGATTATATCGACCAACAAGGCACTGTATCCACATTTTCGCGATATGATGTCAAAATTCTCCAAGCTCGTCATCTCCTCGCATATTGCAGCTGCGGACTGGCCTAACGCGGAATCTGTTCAAAAATGCCTTCAAGAAGCCGATGGCGTTCTTCTAGGTGTGTTTAGCTACGTTGAAGTTGCAAGACAACAAAGAGGAGAAGATATCCCAAGACTGTTTCCCGGCTTCGTAATCGGGAGCACGGCAGGTGGAAGCTGGCAGAACAACGGGCTAGGCCCTCGCGACCCTATAACTTCGAATTTTCTCGAGGATGACGAGGGTGCGGTCGAGCCAAGCGCGTTCCTGGACAACCGGCTGCTTGAACGTCTAGACGAGATGAAGCGCATGCTGATAACATGCATCCATGAGCTGGACAAATCGCTTGCGTGGCCGGAAAATATTGTCACGCCATACAGACACGAGGTCATTGGAAATAATATTTGCGTCGCTGGGGGTAAAGTGATTGACTCTTTCAGGCCTTGGATCGCCACCGTCGAGTCTGTGGACCTTTCCTCTCTAGGTGACAGTTTCCAGACGCCTCAGCTTACCGAACTTGGGATTCACAAGCAGAGCCTGTATGACAATGTTGCAGACCTTCTACTGGCTTGTCAAGCTGTGGCTGGCCCCTTAGCGGACGAGTGGTCAGAAATCCGAGGCGAGGCACTCGAGAACCGTCTAGATTATGTAAGAAGTTGTGCAAAAGCACTCGAAACTAATTCATCGCATCTCGGTTTCTTGCTACAGCTTCTTTCAGAGCAAGTGCACATTAATACGCAACATGGACTGTCGAAGCAACAAGAGCAACGCTCACGGAACACAGCACCGCGCGCACAATTGCAGCGTGGCGAATCTCTGCCACAGGAGCGGCTACATCAACGGTCAGAGTCCAAAACTTTACCCACGCGGCCGCCTCTTATTACTACACAATCTTACACGGAAGGCGAGCCGCCACCAGGGGTCCTGCGCAAGGGTGATCTATCCAAACTCAAGAAGATATTCGGAGAGGATCCCTCTCCGCAAGGTCTTCAGGCAGAGGACACACCCGACTTCCTTCGACTCGACTTTGAGCACGATGTTTCCTGGGACGCCAAGTCAGCGCAGCCCGCCGTCAAGGGTGGCTCCCTGTTGGCACTTGTTGAGCAGCTAACGAGACACGACAAGCTCGATTCTTCTTTTAACAACACCTTTCTCCTTACTTACAAGTCTTTCACCACAGCTCGAGAGCTATTCGAGTTACTTGTCAAGCGCTTCGGCATACAACCGCCCGAGGGCCTGCCACAGGCAGATTTCGAAACTTGGCGCGACAGAAAACAGAAGCCAATTCGATTTCGTGTGGTGAACATACTCAAGAGCTGGTTTGACAGCTTCTGGATAGAAGAGTACAACGATGAGTCGAAACAGCTAATCAGGGATGTGTATAACTTTGCCAGCCACACAGTCAAATCCACAGAAACACCCGGTTCAGCCCCTTTGATGGCTGTGCTGGACCAAAGATTGACCGGCAAGGATGCTGGTGCAAAGCGAATGATTCAAACTCTCAATCAGAGCACTCCTGCACCTATCATGCCTAAGAACTTGAAGAAGCTAAAGTTTAACGATATAGATGTGACAGAGTTTGCGCGCCAGCTCACCATCATTGAGTCGCGGCTATACGGCAAAATTAGGGCGACGGAATGCCTCAACAAGACATGGCAGAAGAAGATATCGGACGGCGAGGCGGAGCCCGCGCCCAATGTCAAGGCGCTAATCCTTCATTCGAACCAGATGACCAACTGGGTCGCTGAAATGATTCTCGCGCAGATGGATGTTAAGAAACGGGTTGTGGTTATCAAGCACTTTGTTGCAGTCGCAGACGTATGTTGGTCTGATGTGCTTCTCATTGGAACCCTCTAACATGTTTGCAGAAATGTCGAACACTGAACAATTTCTCCACACTTACTTCCATCATTTCCGCGCTTGGGACGGCTCCTATTGCCCGGTTGAAGAGGACCTGGGATCAAGTTCCCCAAAGGACGCATATAGTGCTCGAGACGATGCGCAAGCTAATGGCGAGCACGAAGAACTTTGGAGAATACCGTGAGGCGCTGCATGCCGCTAATCCTCCCTGCATTCCGTTTTTCGGTGTCTACCTCACGGACCTGACCTTTATCGAGGATGGAATCCCTTCCATCATCAAGAAGACAAATTTGATCAACTTCGCCAAGCGTGCCAAGACGGCTGAAGTGATACGGGACATTCAGCAATATCAGAATGTCGGTTACTCTCTTCAGCCGGTACCAGAGCTTCATGATTACATTGTCACCAACATGCAGGCGGCTGGTGATGTTCACGAAATGTACGACAAGAGCTTACAGGTGGAACCGCGTGAGCGCGAGGACGAGAAGATAGTAAGGTTCGTAAGGTCCATCACCTGAGGATTGATGATAGACATAGAAAAAGGTGTTGAAGGGGGACCTGGCTTGCTTTTTTGTTTGTGTTTCTAATGCTGACTACTTTGGTCAATAGGGTGCTGGCTGAGTCTGGATTTTTATAAGCAGCACGGCTCTATCTAATCGTTCAGATGTATGAATCATGTGCGCTGCTCAACGATAGATGGCGAAGGTGCCTTCGATTTGATTTTTTTTTTTTGGGGCAACAGAGGAGAGGAAGAAAAACCTAGGAAGGGGAATATGTATAATGCCAATGCAGCTAGCAGCTACTCACGGCAACGCGATAATAAATCGAAGAGTATACGTTGGAGGAGTTGCGTTGCGACCCAGGCTCTGAAAATGAAGTCTGGACTTGGTTCGAGTGGAGAGGCAGGAAAAGAGACGGGGGGTTGTAGATATCGGATGTCACACCTTTGAAATGAATGATGATCTAACCGGGGAGATAGTGTTGAGTATATAGGCCTGGTTGTTCTTCTTTCCGAGGCTCGGGATTTTTACTGGTCCCATCTAGTAGTCATTTTTCTTCTTATTATAGCGCTGCAGGTGACCAAACTTGAGGCAATAGAAGAGCAATCTTCTTTAATGAAAGCACGACAACGACAGTACGAAATGGAAAGTTCTAGTCTGTGCATATCCCTAGTGTCTGTCTCTTTGGAGGGTCTCCTGTCCAGTGTTTCACGCTGTAAGACGTCCCTGGTCACATTTGAGTTGAACCGTACACGATTGGTGTATTCTTATATTAAAGATGGCTACGTGATACTGACACTGTGTATCATCCTGGCATTTTCCATGTCCCTCAGTTTCGATGCAGGGGTTTCTCATCTCGACGAGCGAATAGCATAAAACAAGCGAATAACGATGTTTCTCAGGAACGATCTGAAGATATAATCACAAGGAGTAAAGCTATTCAACTAAAACAAAACGCAAAATTGCTAACATGACGTCGTTTCAAAACATTATTAATCGACCCTCAAAATTTTAAAAAGGAGGCCTCTCAACCGGTTTCGATGGAAGAACAATCCAACTTTAGTGCTTGTGCAGCTTCTCCTTGATCTTGCTAACAAGACCGTGCTTCTCCTTACCGTCGCTACCGTGCGATTTCTGGTCAGATGACCTGTCACTGGTATCGGTTTGACTGTGGCCCTTGTTATCGCCCTTGGTAGCGGCCGTGCTCATGCCCTTCTCCTCCATCAGGCGGTCAGCCTCGCGGCCGGCACCGGGCTTAGTGGCGTCGAAGTCGCCGCCGTCAGCCTGCAGCCCGCTCGATTTTACGTATAGCTCGCCGGTACCCTTTTCCTCGCTGCCGCCACCACCGGGAGCGTCGGGGTTCTCCTTGTTCTCGGAGTCGCCCGACGTCTGAGACTTGTCCTTGCCGGCCGCGTTGCCACCATTCTCACGGGCGACAGTAGCGAGGTCGCGGGGGCCAGCGCCAGAAACGTCGACGTCGGCGTCTTCATCGTTGTTGTCCGCGCTGGGAAGCTTGGAAGAGGACTTGTTCTGGTCGGCACGCTTGGTGCTGTCCAGATCTCGGTCAGAGGCGTCGGCTGTGCGCTGATTGTTGTCGTCCAGGTCCCGGCTCGAAGATGTCGTGCGCTTGTTGCCATCGAGCTCTTGATTAGAAGAGACTGTGCGCTTGTTCTCGGAAACATCTTGACGAGAGGATGAAGTGTGCTCGTTGTCATTACGAGATTCCTGGTTGGAGCTGCTGCGGGCGCCGGTACCGCCCATGTCGCCACCAGGCGAAGGGGTGAAGCTGCTGTCCGAGGTGCGATTTGTAGAGGTGGTGGCACCGCCAACGGCCTCGCGATCAGATGTTTCACGTCCCGGTGCGGATCTGTCGTTTTCAGAACGAGTGAAGCCGCTCGCATCTGTGTAGTTGGTCGCAGTGGTGATGTTGCCCGTATTGTGGCTCTTGGGGACGTCACTACCCCCGGCCCTATCAAGGTTCTGGGGCGACGACGTGTATCCGTCACCATCTCTAGCCTTGTGGTCGGTGGTGTAAGCGGCCTCAGATGGGTTCAGGCCGCCGTGCTCGGTGGTGTTCAGGCTATCACGGACACGGTCCTGCTCTTTGGCATCTGACGGGTGAGAAACCAATATTAATAAACAATGTGTCAAGAAGTTCGGGCATATGTATGCGTACCCAGATTACCGGCATCATAGGGCTCGCCCTTGGCAACATCGCCCTGGGAGCCCGAGATTGGCTCAGTGTTGCTGGTGCTGTCGCCAAAGGCATATTTGGCTGCAGAAGTAGCCATCTGAGTGATTGTCTCCATTGTTACTATGAGTTACGAGATGCGTGCCGCGTGCGTGACGGCCAGAGAAGAAATCTGTGCTAAATAGAAAGAGCTTGCCTTGGTGCAAGGGCGATATACAGCAGGTTTTGGTGTGGGCTGTCTGTTAGCGGATGGTGAACGTGTTGTGGGTAAGCAGCAAGTCGAGCGAGTAGATCTAGAATGGCTAATATAGCAATAACCGGTACAGTTGGTGGATAGTATGGTGTATGAGTTGAGAAGAAGAATAAAGGCCAAGAAGTGGCTTGTAGATGTCTATTAATATTGGGCTATGGAAGTATGTAGCCGTCTTTAGAGATCGGCAGAGACGGGACGCGAAGCAAAAGTGCCCTCTGACGTAGTGAAGAGGCTAGAGAGAGCGAGAGAGAGAGAGAGAGAGAGAGCTTGAGCGTGTACGAGACAGACATGGAAGACAAAGAGAGAGAGGGAGTGTGTGTGTGTGCTTGCGTCGTGCAGGCTAGGCTGACATGACGGCGCCTTGCAATTGGGAGGGGGGGCAAGCCTCGAATCATGAATGGTGGGCTGCTGGGGGGATGGATGTTCCGGCTTGCGTCAGTGCCATGTAGGTGGTGGCTTGCCACCAAGAGACGAGACGATATTAACAGAGTAAAAAACGGGAATGGCTTGCTGGCACGAGTGAAACCGGTTTTGTACCTAGCCCCTGCTGTGTCCAATGCGTAGCGTCAACGACCAAGGAGAAAGCGCGATTATGGCCAGAAAAGCTTGTTTCGGCTTCCCGTTTGCCCAATCATGGCGTGATCTCGATCCATGGCCCCGGGCGTGTAGGATACTATGTATTGGTGTGGTGTTGAGGGATGTCAGCATGTCATCATGGCAGGCGACGCCGGAGCCCGAAGATGGTGGGGAAGATTGGCAACTGTTTCTATGCCGGCCATTGGTGTCTTTACTTCTTAAAACATGCAAATACGTCGTAATAATAAAAAGGAAGTAATAGAATAAAGTAAAAAGGCCAGTGCGGTGATAAAAGGCGCATTTCATCCATGACAATAGTACTTGAAGGGGAGGGGGCCGGAGGTTTGATCAGCTGTTCACTAAAACGGAGACCGTGAAGAAAACGGCCGCCGACGTCATCGACTTTTCGGTCACGGCTCAGAGATGGGAGGGCTTGAGTGATGCGCTACTGCTAAGAGCTAATTGGTTGACGGCACGGGTATGGATTGGTCAAGTCAACACGTGCGGGGGAGGATGATAAACTGATGCTACGTAGGCGATAAGCCTAGGTTGACGGTTTGAGCCATTCCATGTACGTATTTCTAAACAGTCAAAGATATTAAGCCGCTGGCAAGCTATATACAAAATCCCTACTACATACAATTAGGCCCAGGGTCTTTCAGCAAGGGGGCCCGCTAAATGGTACGCACTTATAACCCACAGTGTATACGGTTTATAGGCTTACAGTTCCAAGTTGGCTCTTTAGTAAACCGCTACTATAACGGCCAACGCCTTGTTTCCCTTTTGCTAGTGGTTGGTGCGGTAGAACGGGCAGCTGTTACACCGCTTCGCTCGTTGCAGGGTAAGCAGAGAGTAGCCGCAAAAGTATGCACGCAGTATAGGTTAGGATACGAACATGGCCGAGGCTAAGCCTACATCAACCTCGACTTTATAAAAGGCCTATTCGACGTTTCGCGAGGCCCCGAGAGGAACATGAATTGCTCCGACACTGACTATGTACCGTATGTAGATGCGTCCAAAGGTCAAAGGGCGTCGCAGCGAGGGCCGTCATCAGCACCGTATATACGCCAAATAATATACAGTACAACACAGTCCTGCAGCTTTCGACGCCACTGACCGTATCCAGGTGGCCCATCTTGGCCCAGGTTAAAAGGGTAGCCAAGTTGGGTATGCCTGTCCTTACGTCAGAGAGCATACACAACATATTGCCTTGTCCATGGAATGGCTGAGAATATGGGGAGCACTGTCATTGCCAACCTTTTAGAGCACGAATCATAGGCAAATGCACTTTGATATTGTTGAACTTTCGGGCGCCGGTGCCCTGTAGGGTGGTCCCTTACCTAGTACTAGTACCTACAGTAGGTACTATTCCCGTAGTACTGTAAGTAGCAGGATGGCCAGTGACAGGACCGTTGTCGAGATAGTTCGGTGAGCTGCCATAATGAATCATAAGACACTTATTCTTAATGATTCGTGACCACGATATACTCGCTAAGTTTGCAATTAGATAGAGGGTAGCTAGAAATAGCCACGCCGACTTGAGAAGTTTACTTGAATCGTTAGCTTTTCTTTTTATACTAGCGAGCCCTGGCATTGTCGTGAGCCTAGTTACTGTGTGACTTGCAGAGGCAGGGGAGGGGCTGTGGAATTATGGACTAGCCGTATCGAGTCGTTCTCTATGTACTGCGTGCCGGATCAACTTTGATGCACACTCTGATTCGTACCGCGTGCCCGTATGCGTGTATAATCGGTACTTCTGTTCCACATTCGACCCCACAAAGCCCAAGTTCTGCTGGTCGCGCGACATTGTGGCATCAACGACGACAGCACTGATTTTTCATCGATTCCAATCATCAGTTGGTATATCATCATTATTCTCGTCAGATCATACCATGCGCTGAGGTCAGAACTCCGCGGCAACCGATACAAGGGAACACTTCTGGCGAATAGCACCTCTGGGTTCGCCGTTGCTCACCATGCCTCCCGAGGCCAAAGGTATGGCATGCGTAGCCACCTGCGATCGCCCCATCTCAACTCCGCTGACCGGGAATCTCAGCCACGAAAGACGCTGGTCAGGCGGCCGCGAAGAAGGATGGCAAAGGTGGCACCATCAAGTTGAAGAAGCAAGCCCCCAAGCACAATAAACCGGGCAACTGGCGCGATGGTAGTATCGTTGATGGTGCGTTTTGATTGGCAAGAAACCACAGCTCCCCGTATATCGCCAACTAACCGTGCACTGTACTGTAGAAGAGAAGAAAACTACAGCTGGCTCACCTGCCGCATCGGCCCCATCTCCTGGACCTGTTGTCAACCAGCTCGATGATAACGCCCGCGAAACCTTTGCAACTGGCCGCCCTCTTGAGGATAGCCCCGATCTGCAACAATGCAAACATTGCAAGAAGAGTATCCTCAAGACGGCAACTAAATCACATATTGCAGGCTGTCTAAAGATTAAGAAGGAAAAGGCACAGCGAAAGAAGGAGGCCAAAGAGGCGCGCGAACGAGCCAAGGAGGCCGCACGCGAAGAAGAAGCGCGCAAGGCCGAAGATAGAGATGACGGCGATAGCGATGACGATGATGACAAGAAGACCGGAAAACGCGCTGGAAAAAAGCCTGAAGACGGCAAGGGCAAGAAGAGAAAGGCTGAGGGCGAGCCGGACAAGGGTCCTAAGGCGAAAAAGAAGAAGGACGAGCCCAAAGCGAAAGTGCCGAAGCCAAAAGGTGTATTTCTCCGTCGCGCCCATGACTTGCTATACTGTACTGACCATGCGTAGGCCCTGTTGATGTCGAGAGGCAATGCGGTGTCATTTTACCCAATGGACAACCATGTGCGCGTTCATTGACATGCAAAAGTCATTCCATGGGCGCAAAGCGTGCAGTCGCAGGACGTTCCCTGCCCTATGATATGCTTCTCGCGGCATATCAGAAGAAGAACCAGGCCAAGCAGCAAAGTGCGTCGCAATCTCCCATTCAGCATTGTCAGTTGCTAACCAAAATTGATTTATAGAAGCTGCCTTGGATGCAAACGCTCCTGTCGAGGACGAATCTCATGCAGGCCCTGTGGATTCCGATGAGGAGACAGGTGCCGTAATGGCGGCACTGAGCAGCTGGAAGCCTAGACCGTTCGTGCCTCAACCCGTATTTATGCCCATCAAACGCCAGTATCAGCTGGCGAGACTTCACGAGCAGCTCCAGATGGCTACCAACGGTGGCCGCACCAATATTTTCCAAGTCGTCGGCTACGGTGCGCAGAGACTTTCGGATGGTCATCCGGGCACAGAAGATGGTGACGCTGAGGGCGAAGATGCGAATGGCCTGAGTTTCCCGGCCGTGTCACGCTCAAGTTCGTTCGCGATGCCCATCACGCCATCGCAGGCTGCGACAGCGGTGGCGAGAGGCTGAGCATGACGCAAGTGACATGATGGAACACATCAAGTTTTCTTTGGTCCATCCGTGGTGTTGATTTTTCTTGGTCGAATGTATTTCAGCTGGGTTTTGGTCTTGGGTGCATCATTTGGCTTGTATGAGCGTGATTTTGGACATGAAACGTTGACGGTCAACATATACCCCTTTTGTTTACTATATTCTAGGTATTATGAAACTCGGCATTGCGGGACGAGAAGGGGGCGGGGGAGCATTGTTTTTGTTTGACAGCGTGACGAAGCCAGCGAAGCAGATTGCGGGCATACGGTATCTTCAGCTACGCATCCGCGTGAACGAGGGCATTTCTTGTAGTCTTGACGAATTGACAACATTCATTTTGTGATTATTCAAATTCGGTCAGCATGTGTTGGAGATCATGCATTGTTTTGGGGGGGGGAGGGAGGTGTATTTCGTTGCATTTCCGCTACCTAGCTTACCGTGACGCGATTAATAAGTAAACTATAAATGTATGTCCTGTAGGTCGTGCGATGCGTGCCTTGGGCGGATCGACCTCGGCTCGGTGGTAGCATGACGTCGTAGAGGGACTACTAGGCGACGACCGAGGGACCGGCTGTGGCTTTTAACATATGAAGGCGACTAGCTGTTGTTGAAGTACGCGGCAAAACTTCTTTCCGTTATAGTCAATCGGTAGCCACCTGCAGTGGCGGTTTAGCATGACACTGATCTTTATCAACTGGCCCTCTTCACGATTCAAGTTTGTCGCTGTGCTGCCAACCACTGATGTGCTGATCTGATACACCCTGCTGCCAATTCCGCGCCGCCCGCTAGCCTCATTTACAGTACCGCGCGACTTCTACTTTTCGCACACCAACTCTAAGATATCCAATATATGACTCATTGCCCCCGCCATACATCACAGTCATGACCTCTGAGCAAGCGCTCGAGGCGCTTGGGCACGCTATCTCGGGCTCATTTGGGACAGCCACGTCGACCGCCGTCCTTGCGCCCCTCGACCTCGTCACGACGCGGCTCAAGGTCCAGCGACAGCTCGAGGAGTCGGAGCAGTACGACGGTGTTGTCGACGCTCTCCGCAAGATCCTTCGTCACGAAGGGCTCGGCGCTTTCTATAGCGGCATCGGTACCGACGTTGCCAAGTCTGTTATTGACAGCTTCCTCTTCTTCGGCTTCTACAACCTGCTGCGGCAGCGCGGCGGCCGCTCGCCTGGCATCCTGCAGGAGGTGGCCTTTGGCGCGCTCGCGGGTGCCGCGTCCAAGGCGTGCACCGCGCCGCTCTCCAACGTCGTCGCGCGCCGGCAGATGATGGTGACGACGGACGGCGACCAGGACCAGCGGCGCCCGTCATCGCTGAGAGAGGCGCTGGCAGAGATGCGCAGGGAGGGCGGTGGCGGCATCGGCGCGCTCTGGGCAGGGTACTCGGCGACGCTGGTGCTAACGCTCAACCCGAGCATCACGTTCCTGCTCAACCGGCGGCTGGCGGCGCGTGTCATCCCGGCGCTGGAGGAGGAGGACGTGCCGGTCGCATGGGTCGCGTTCCTGCTGGCGGCTATGAGCAAGGCCGCGGCGACGGCGCTCACATATCCCTTTCAGACGGCTAAGACGCGGCTGCAGATGCCAGCGAGTGCCGGTGATGATGAGGAGGGGCAGGGTAGTGAGAAGAGAAGGCTCAGGAAAAAAAGGAACACGCTGCTCCCGAGATTATCTGCGGTGCTGAACAGGTCGATATTTGGCATGGTGCTGCGGCTCATCAGGACTGAAGGCCTCCGCGCGCTGTACGATGGCATGCAGGGTGAGCTGCTCAAGGGCTTCTTCAGTCACGGCTTGACGATGCTCACAAAGGGCTTCTTCCATCGCCTCGTGATACGCATGTGGATCATGTCCCGCAGTCACCGGCCGCTGAAGGCGACGGCGGCCTGAAGCATACTTTGACTGGTCACTTATATAAAGCAAACGTGTGCTCATGTAATTTCCTTTGTCCTCCCGGCCTTTAATATCATCAACATTGAAAGGCTACATTTACACGCTCTACAGTATTGCCGCCGCGCGCTGCGAAGCCCGTACCTTCCGACTTTAGCGCAACCATACCGCTAGGAAGCGCTGATTCGTCGGCTCCTGCATCCGCCGAGAAGGCCAGCTCCGTGTCGCAGACGAAACACAATACTGGGGGCGGCGGCGGCGAGTCCTTACGTTCCATGGTAGATCTCGGTCGCTTCGGCGGGGCCATGAACTGCTTCACGCAGCTCAGGCACAAGACGTGGCCGCACTTCATGCCCATAGCCGGGCTGGATGCGTTGGTCAGCGTCTTGCGACACGAAGGACACGTGCGGTTCTGGATCGGCATCGTCGAGTCGGTCGCGTCCTCGGTGAACTTGATGGTGATAAGGTGCTGCATCGTAAGCGAGTGGGGGCTGTCGCTGGCAGAGGCAGGGCACACCGCGACAGGATTGATCTTTTTTGAGGCTTCGAGCAGTTTTGCGTCCTTCGTCGCGTCGGGGGTAAGGGACGGGGTCCAAAAGGACGGCAGTGAAGTTTTCTTGGCCTGCAAGTTTGTTTTGTTTTGGTGTAAATAGCATTGTTCAGCCTTTTCCGTATATACGTGTATATATGCACACACCGCGCCGACTGACCTTTTCATCTTCAATGGCCCGCCTCGCCTTTGCTCTGTCCTCTTTCGCGATGCGCTCCAACTCATCGCCGTCCAGCCCAAACTTGCGCTTCGCCCCCGCAACCCTCGTTTGCCCTTTCTCTACTGCCTCGCCGCGTCTCGGCACCGACGGCGCCTGCTCTTGCTGCTGCAGCGCTAGCCCCGCCTGCGTGAGCTCAAAGTCGCGTACCGCCCGGCGCTGGTCGTCTTCGTCGGCGGCCGCGCGCGCGCGGGCCGTCTCAAGCTCGGCCGCCTGGCGCGCCCGCTCCGCCCGCCTCATCTCCTTCTTCTGCGCGAGCATGTTGGCCAGCGCGCACTCGCGGCAGAAGACGTCGCCGCGCTGGCACGACACCGGGTCGCGCGCTAGCTCTAGGCATAGGCTGCACGAGCCGAACGGCAGGAAGGAGTCGCGGTGCAGACGTGCCGACTTGGACGACCAGTTGGACTTGGCCAGGCTGCGCTCGTGGGCGGTGAAGACGGGCCGCGTCGTGTTCCGCTTGCCTGGGATGCCATGCGCGTCAGCAGATGAGTTCGTCGGGGCACGGCGGCTGCCTGGGTACTAGTGGGCGTACTATGGGACATCGAAGGTAGGTCCTCTGCGGCGAGGGAATGGATTCGGAAAAGAAGCTCAATTTCCTTAGCAGCGGGAAGCTATGCTCGACTTCGCGTGATATTCGAGCGGCGATTCTTGGTTGTTGACTTGGGAAAAAATAAATGCTAAACTAATTGCCGAACCCTGTCTGTTCCTGGCCAATCCGCCATGTGACGTGGGGTGCGGCCGCCCAGATCAATTCCTGATCGCGACGCGAAATTTTCGAGACCAACAACTTCTCAAGTCAAAATCCAACACATCTGAATGCTTCCTTGACGACAAAAGTGATTGCCAAAGGCCGCGCCAGGCAACCCGCAGTCATGACTGACCCGTCGCCTACTTCGCCTCTCCCTGCGCCGGTGCGTCGCGGCCTGGGCTGGCGCATCGGCTCGACCGCCGTGATGGCCACAATGGGCGCACTCTGCCGAGGCTTTCTGTACACGTTCAACAGCGTCGAGGTCACGGGGCTACAGAATCTACTAGGCGTTCTGGACAGGCGGAAGACGCAGGCCAAAGACCGGGGGCTGCTCACTGTCTCCAACCATCTCGCAGTGTATGGCGGAGGATGCGCCCGGGTGCGGTCTCGAGTGTAGATGAGCTGACTTGGCTTTGCAGTGTTGACGATCCCCTCCTTTGGGGAATCCTTCCCATGCGATATACCTTCGATGTTGAGAATCTACGCTGGAGTCTTGCGGCGCACGACATATGCTTCAAAAACAGGTACGATAGTGTCCCGTCGTGGCCATCGTGAGGAGTCTGCGTTTAACGCCATATCTCGAAAGCATCACCTCCACGTTCTTCAATCTTGGTCAGACACTTCCGACGCACCGATTATGGCACTCTAAACTAGGCGGCCTATACCAGCCCACAATGTCACAAGCCATTGGCTTGCTCTCCGGCCCTTCCTCTCCCCCCAAAATCCTCGACGCTACGTATTCCACCAACGGCAAAGATCTCATACCGGCCCCTGGATTCTACACGGCGAATCGTAATGCCTGGGTGCACGTGTTTCCTGAGGCGTGCTGCCATCAGAGCACAGATAGTAGCTTGCGGTATTTCAAATGGGGCGTATCGCGGCTGATCCTCGAGAGCGACCCGGCCCCGGACTTTATACCAATGTTCATCGACGGCACGCAAAGAATCATGCCAGAGGACCGCGGCTTTCCCCGCTTCTTGCCGAGGATCGGAAACCGCTTGCGCGTGGCCATCGGAGAGCCGGCGAACGCGGACGTGCTTTTCGGCGCCTACCGTCAGCGCTGGCGCCGGCTGGTTGAAAAGAAGAGCGAAGAGGAGCTGCGAGAGGGGTACGAGGCGGTGCAGCTGCGGATAGAGCTTGCCAAAGCTGTCCGCGGCGAGATCCTAAAAATGAGAGCGACGCTCGGTCTGCCTCAAGAGGAGGATGAGACTGCTGCCCTCGCAGAGACATGGGACAAAGAACCTAATAAACGAAAATTCAAGAGCCCAGTCGACGGAAGCCTGGTAAATAGACACTGAATGGAATTTACAAATAGACATCTTCCTCAAATAATATGCGGGACTCACTCACCACTCGTATCACTCGTAACGTTCACGTTGCTGCAGGAAATTGTGAATACTCATTATCGTGTAAGCCAAAACACCTCATGACGTGAAATGAACCGCAAACTCCAATCCACCAAGAAATAGTCCGTCTTTTGCCTATCAGCCGAATCCAAGTCTAGCGTCAAGACCTGATTTATAACAGCCACATTGACTCCCAGCAGGTTTCCCTAGCAATGTCTAGAATTGATGCACAGTAAACCTTTTCTAGTGAGCCGTTTGACACTCTTTCCACGCATGCCTATCTCTAATAGGCTTCGTAGCCGGGCATCGGAACTCCTTGCTGGTACATTCTTGCGTTGGGATGCATCTGGTGCTGTTGGCTGTGCATGAGGAATTCATTGAACCAAGGATGCTGTAGAGCATCATGTGCACTGATGCGTAATTCTGGTCGCAGCTGAAGCATTCTTTGAAGCAGGTCGATACCAGCAGGATCTATTGCGGGCAGAATGCTGCGCAGGTCCTGTGTGGCATACATTTGAAACGTAGGCTTGTACTCCGGCAGTTGCGTGATGCCCGGCCACGTTCGCTCGGTCGGAGTGCCCATGATGCGGAAAATGCGAACAATCTGGTCTTCATTTGTTGTGCCTGGAAATAGCGGTCTTCCAGTATACATCTCGGCCATGATGCAGCCTGCAGACCAAATGTCGATGCTCGTGTTGTAGGTGCGACTGCCGAGCAACACGTCGGGAGCACGGTACCAGAGGGTAACGACTTCGTTGGAGAAGGTGTTCACTGGAATACCGAAAGCGCGAGCCAGACCAAAGTCCCCAAGCTTCAGCATCCCCTTGCTGTTATAAAGAAGATTCTGTGGCTTTAAATCTCGATGCAAGACTCGGTTCTGGTGGCAGAAATCGATGCCCTTGAGTAGCTGGTACATGAAGGACTTGATAGTGGGGGGCTTGAGTGCACCACGCTCGCCGTGGATATCCATGTATCGCTTGAGGTCGCCATCCATATGCTCAAATACGAGCATGAGCTTATTCTCGGTATGAATAACATCGTGAAGAGCCACAATATTTTCGTGCTTGAGCTCTTTCATTAGCGAAATCTCGCGAATCGCAGTGGACGGGGTGCCTTCTTCAGAGTCGAGATGGATTTCCTTTAGAGCAACGAGTTCGCCCGTCTGACGGTTCCTCCCCTTGAAGACCTGCAAACGGTATGAAAGGTTAGCAAATAGAGGTCGGGATCAAAGCGCGAGGCGAGTCATCTTACCGTCGCGTAGGTTCCCTCGCCCAACTTTTCCAGCTGCTGGAACGAACTCTGGTGCCTCTTGCCGTCCATAGTTGGTCCACGGTCGGGAAAATGCTCCGAGTACTCGATGAGGCTTGAAAGAGCGCGTTGTTTGCGGTTTATCTATCGAGTCCGTGCGATTCCGGGTCGCTCATCTTCTCATGGCCATGATCGTTTCGCGTTGCGCATGCATTAGCTGCTCAGCTCGATAGCGCAGCGATCGAGACGCCAGCTAAGTGCATACAGAGGTATCTACTAGTGGTGAGTCAGGGAGGGGAAAATATGCTGTTGGGGCAATCGGGGTATCGTAGTAACCGTGCCCCCAACCCCCCTACTGTACACCCACGAAAAGCGCTAATGTATGTACGCAACCGCCCCAGCCAGCGGCGTCGTCACTGGCTGAAGAGGTGGCACGACACTCCGCCACCCAATGAATGGCGGGGTCATGCCCTTCAGGCTCACAGCACCAGCACTACTACTGGCACCTGTCAACCACCTCTAATAACGTGCTGTACTGTTACAGTTCCTTACTGCCCGTACATCCTACAGTACGGCTTTTTACCGTGTACTGTACATTGTAGCTTCAAACTACATGCGTCCAAGCCTTTATGGCCACAACTGCCATATAATAATCGTCGAAACTTTTTAGCCTGGATGTTCACGGTCACAACTCGACCATCAGCCGAGTCGAAGCAGCATGCGGCCAGTACCAGAGTCACGGGAGACTAGCGATACGCACCCCGAGGCTCCCGGCCAGTCTCTCGTCGACACGAGTTGTTTCCTGGTCGCAGAGGAAGAACTTAGACTGGATGAGCGTCTCATCGAAAGCATACCGTCGCGTGGGCGTCCCTCGACGAAGGTTCCTGTTTGTGCACGCACCGAGACAACGCCTTCGCCTGTACCGTCATCACAAGTATCGCCTATGTCCGCGGCGAGTCCGGTCAGAGGAGCTGCTGCTGACATGCGCTTCTCGGATACGCCTACGGCTTTAGCATTTTCGCGCCCCGAATCATCTCTCAGTCTCATCTCCTCAGTACCAAACCTTTCTAACGCATCTTCCGCGTTGGAGCGCGATAGCTCTCTCGATAATGCTGTTATCGCACAGCGCCATATGGGTGCCTATCAAGACTTGCCCGCGAGCAGTACCGGGAGCTCCGTACCACAACTGATCATGCCAAACGTGCGAGTTACGTGCCGACGACCATTCACAGATATCGGGCGAGCGCTGGGAAAACTGCGCATTTTTGTTCTGGGATCGCCTGGTTCGTTAATTCTGGCTTCTAGCATGAATTGCCGTTCTACTATGGCTGACATGTGCAGGTCTCGGAAAATCATCGATAATACAATCAATGGCGCAATGCTGCGAACATATAGTGCATATTGACTCCTCGCGAAGACATACCAATCGTCCTGTAATAGAGATAGGTGCTAGCACACGCCCATATCAGTGGTGGCGGACCAACGACTCCCAGGAGGGGCTTCAGCGAAGAAGGTCTTTAGCCTCGGCCGACGTTGTATTGGACAGAAACATCTCTTTTCTTGATTTCACTGCCCTAGACTCCACTTCTTCCGACTACGCTGTCGACTATCTCGAGTCACTTATGAGCCCTCTGTTACAGAAAGAAATGCCCGATGCAGACTTGATTGCCCTACTAGGGAATGGCCACGAGTCTGTCGTAGACGCGGTTCTATACATGCTACCTTCGTCTGGTAAGAACTTTAGTGTGGCCTATCAAGATAGGTGGCTGACTGAGCTACAGGTCCTACCGAGTCCGACATCGCGGTCTTGTCTAAGCTACATACATTGACCAATGTTATTCCTCTACTTGCTCGCTCAGATGAATTAGACGAGCTCGATTTGCAGGACTGTAAACGAAGTATTTCGAACAGTCTCGAGCAGGAAGGAATCGATGTGTTCTCTTTTGATCTGTCGGGTGACGTCTCTGACCAAAGTAGTGTCTTTGGCGTCTCCAACCTTACCCGGACCGATAGCGAGATAGTGGATGCAAGTACTCTCATGGATTCTGCGTACCTTGAGCCGCTTTTATCAACGGATTTACTACAACTGGTCAATACTATATTCTCTATCGACGGCACGTCGCGCCTCCGGCACTGCGCCGCTCACAAAGCAATAAAATGGAGACGCGAGCAGAACAAATTCCAGTCCTTCGCCCTCACACTCACGAGACGCACCCTCGCCGGCCGAGACTCAGACTTGACAGTCGATCCCTTCTTCCACGTGAGGGAGTGGCCACGGCTTGAGGTTTCCAGCTGGGCACAGAGCTTACGGCAGAGCTTGGACTCGGAGCGCATCATCAAGGCCACTGCGTCAGCCAGTCGTACAAATGAGCTCGTCTCACGGGCACCCGGCACCATCGTGAGACGCTACAACCATGCCGGAAGCCAGCGCAAAAGAGCTTCGACAGCGCAATCGTTCGATCAAGACCCTTTAGGGCTCGTTGGACTCGTTTCGCGAATGAGATCTGCCAGTGCATTTACAGTCGAACTTGTTGGCGGCGTTAGTCTCATAAGCTACTTTGCAATCTGGCTGGTAAAGCCCGATTTTGTTGAACGAAATGTTAGCCTACTGTCGACCTGCTGCTCAGCAACATAATGAAGCTGATCAAAGCCACCATGACTGAACTGTCTCTTTGTGTGTTTCTTGAATGCTCACCAGATCGTAGTGCTTTCCTTCTTTGTGGGGTAAGCATTTAAAGAAAGATTCCCGCGAGGTTTGCGAGCATATATCCATCATTGTTCTTGTGACCTAAATCTAGGTAGGTCTACGTACTATGACAATTGCTTGGATATTGTGATCTCGCATGTTCATACACGTGTTGACCTCGTCATCACATCAAGTCTTGACTTCAGCCTGTCTTGTTGGGCTAGCTATGAGCTGGCACGAAGATGGGTAGTTACTATCTAACGACAACGTTTCAATATATAGCGCATACATATTGCTATGGCTTTTACGTTGCGTGTCCGATGAAGGATATTCTGAGCAGTCCCGAGAATACGCGATTACATTACAAAGTCTCTGATTTATATAACCGGCCTGTACCGCACTCATTGCTGCGTAAAGGTCGGCGGTGCTCATTTTCCTCTCCGCTCCTTCTCCGTCGCAACACCCACCGCCTGCGCCGCCGCCTTGAGGTCCGGCACATCGTCTGCCGACTTGGAGGCATGCGCGAACCGGACCGTGCCGTCGGCGTCGACGCCAAACGCACCACTAATCTGCCATCGGCTGCCGCTCTCCGTCGGGCGATTCCATATGCCCTCATCCGTACCTAGGCGGTACATAGACGATATCGCCGACGGGCCGAGCATGTGCCACGCGCCGCTTAGCCCTAGGCCCCATTGCGCGTACAGATCGCGCTCCTCGTCGATAACTATGTCCGTAGACCACGCGCCGCCGACCTGCGGAATCCAGCGCTCCGTAGCCTCGGGGGACGAGTGTGAGACGGCAATGCAGTGTAGGTCCTGGTGCTCCTGCGAGAGGGCCGTCAGTTCTTTGAAGGTCTTCTCGGCGACTGGATGAAGATAAGTCAGCTCCTTGTCTTGCTGGGTTCACGGTTGAGCGAGTACACGAAACCGCTTGAATGGATCGCGTAACGAGTTAAGACTCTTCTTACAGGGACACCCGCAGTGGCGGAGAAAGACGATCACTGTAGGCTTGCCGTCGGGTAACGGAATCTTTTTAGAGCTTGGCGCGGTAGTGCCGATCTTGGGCACGTCCGCCACGTCTTTCTTCGCTGGCGTTTTGAGAGACTCAACCTCGGCCCAGAAGCCGCTCTGAGGCTGAGGTGCAGTATCAGCAGAGGCCATGATGTATTTGGAGGACGACCGTATAGCAATCGATGTCAAGAAGTAAGTCTGAGCCTTCTCTCTGAAGGAGAGCGAGCCATGACTGTCATAGCTGCAGGTTTCCGGTGACAGGGTATGATGTCGTCGATTCCGTTCAGTAATCTGGACAATGACGTAGGCTTAGTCATCCAGATACCATCACTGCTATTGTGTGGTAGTTCACACGCACGGTTAGGTGCGGCGATTTAACATCGGCTTTCTCTTGAAGGGAAGGAGTGTATTTTAAGCTTGCATCGCATTACTACTTCTTCCGTAGATTTGATCAGTCTGTTCTCTGCTTAGTTCAGTGACTGCGACGGTAGCCGCGCGAGAAGTGGCTAAAGGCTCCGTACACTCGAGCACATTGCTAGAGCCCGCTCAAACTTCTCCCCCGCCATGCGAGAAATTGTCACGCTGCAGCTCGGCCATCTGAGCAACTATGTTGCGACGCACTTCTGGAATACGCAAGAATCTTACTTTACCTACTCAGAAACCGAAAGGTCCCTCGTTGACCACAATATTCACTGGCGTGCCGGTACTGGTGCTGATGGGTCAGACACATTTCTCCCCCGGACTGTGGTGTACGATCTAAAGGGTGGATACGGCTCCCTTCGGAAGATAAACGCCTTGTATGAGGTAGATCCGGATGCCGACGCAACGGCAAGTGCCCTTTGGTAAGAGAGTCCACAACAGGAATGAAGCGGAACTATACCTATACTGACTTGCACCAGGCCGGGCAAGCACACCGTCCACAAGCAGGAGAATTTACAGCCGAGTGCATACATACAAAGCCTTGACGCGGGAATTACTCCCGAGAAACTCTCCAGCTCGGGCGTAAAGTACTGGTCAGACTTCTCCCGAGCTTACTATCACCCGAAATCGCTCAACCAAATATACGACTATGAGCTGCACTCCTCCATCCAGCCTTTTGAACGGTTCGATATGGGTACCGAGCTATTCCACACACTAGACAAGGAACAGGACATTGTAGATCGCGACTGGCGTCCGTTTGTGGAGGAGTGCGATCATATGCAGGGCATCCAGGTCTTTGCCACTACTGATGATGCCTGGGGCGGCTTCGCGGCGTCTTACCTTGAGGCACTTCGAGACGAGTATCCCAAACAGTGCGTTTGGGTATGGGGCCTGCAGAGCCCGCTCCTTGACATATCGCGCGAGAAGCGCCAGCTGCGGCTAAATAACACAGCTCACAGCATTAGTGAAATCTACCATCAGGCCAGTACCCTCGTCTCTGTCTCCTTGCCTGAGCATCACCTCCCTTCGATGGTGACGGTGGACAGCAGATCGCGGTGGCAGACGTCTGCACTGCTTGCGGCGGCTATCGAGACCGCGGCTCTACCATCCAGGCTTCTATCGCAGCCCGGCGGGCCGGCATTTGCCCTCGACGACATATCGCAGACACTGAACACTACCGGCTCGCAGTCATTAGCGGGCTTGCGCATGGGACTAGGTCAGGAGCAAGGGGTACCCACGGAGCAAGAGAGTCTCGCACTCGATTTCTTCGGCGCCGGACGAACAGAAAAAGATGGGCTCGACATGCAGAAGCGCATTTTTGGCAGATTTTTGACGAAACGGGGGGGAGCCAAGAACATTGACAAAGATGGGCAGGAAATAAGACGTCGTATGGATGAACCGATAGTGCAGGAGTACGTGAGGGCTTGTGCCATCTCTGGGGTACTGCAGCTGACTTTTCGACTTAGATCTACTACATCTCTCTTGTTTCCGATGCTTGATAGCTATCCTGACATATTCCCCCGTGAGGCGGACCTCGATAGCCTACGCCTTCAAACAGCACTATCGACTGACCAGGGCATTGCCGTTCGAATGAAGGCGCTGAATAAGCACGTGGTCTGGGCGATTGGTGTCGAGGAACGAGAGATGCTCTCCAACTCGCTTGCAGAAATTAGCGAAGCGTATCACGAGGATTGGTCAAGTGGTAGCGATGATGACGACGATGATTGAGCAGAACAGTCCAGAAAGACCTACAGGAAACCGAAACATATCAAACATAGATCTTGAGGCTGGCCGGTGAAACAGTAATAGTATACAAGAGAAAGCGCATTCACTAAGTAGATGATACCTGAGAACTATCTACTTAAATAACGCCAACCCCATACCCCGGTCATTGACTAACAAGGACTGATATCTCTCCAAGAGACAAGGCTGTAATTTCGCCGAAATGGTCTTCGCGACTATGTTGCGTATACTTTGCATACTATTGTAGCATCTTGGTCCTCCATACTCATGTGCTCGAGAGATATCCTATGCGAGCATGGAAAGGTACAAGATTCGTAGCAGAGATGAAAATGGGCCTCTGACTTCAATTGCATGGATTCATAGGACAAGGGGCGTAGTCTGGGTTGCGCCTTACCGTTCGCTGCTGCGTCTTACAAGTTACATGTCAAAATGTCAGCCAGAAACGGCAAGGTTTGCCTCCGCAGAGATAGAAAGCTGGGAAGAGGTAGCCTCGGGTGATACTAAGGCGGAGCTAGTTCGTGGAGGAGTGACCTTAGCTGAGATGGCGGGCGTTTTGATTGCTTTGTTTATCCGGCTGCCGCGATCGAGGCTTGTTGTCTCTTCGCAGGAGGTTGATTGTCCTAGAGAAAAGTCAGTATGCGCTGCCATCGATTGCAGATCTGGTCCTAATAGCTCTATGCGGAGCGCAGGAAATATGCAGTCTCGACATTACCTCGGCGGGCCCACGTTTCTTCCCATTGACACCTTTGGAAGACTTCTTTTGGGGCTTCTTCTCATCCGCGTCAAATACATCATCCGGAAGGTTGAAGCTGCTATTTGTCAGCCTAGACCAATTAGAAGTCGTCCAGGAGACTCACTTGCGAACATGCTGTACCCCAATAGAAACTAGAGGTTTCAACTCATCCTGGTACTTCTGCCATGAAGTGCATATTGTCTTAAAATCCTCGACTTGATATGACAGATCAAGAGACTTGGCACCTGTTCCAAGGCACGTCAGCGGGTTTCGAGTATGCAGATACTGGTCAACAAACCCTCCTCTAATTCGAGACCAATGTAATGTGTCATGGTGAAGACCTCTGATGTGGATGATTTTTCAGTCTTATCATCTCTGCGGTTCTCGACCCCATCATCTTTCACCGACACGCTGTCAGAGACAACAAAGTCGAGGCTACCTTCTTGCACTTGCTCAATTTGCTTATCGTCTTTGCAAACATGACGTCGTGAATAGCCCTTGACGAACGGATGTGCAAGAGCGATGCTCGGATGTTGCTCCAACTTCTGCACAAGCATTCGCACTTTGGATTCAACATATCCCGACCAGATTTTGTGTCCTTCCTTGGTCTTACTTGCTGATATCACCGATATATAATATTTATAACCCGTCGTAAAAAAAGTATGCTTGGTGAACAAGTCGTTCCATTGTTGCTTGCCAATCATCACCTGTTCTGAAATGGCGAGACCTCGCTGAAGTTCTCGCTTGATGATGCTCATGGATGAGCGAGTAATGTTAAAAGTAGCGCACATGGAGGGATAAGCTGGAGTAATGATGGGCATGAGATGGAACGAATCTCCCTTATAGACCTTGGGATTCCAAACCCGCACTGGTAGCGGGCCATTTTCGATAGGCTTGAGTAGGACTGGTTGGGGCCATCGCCACTGACTCATGACCAGAAAGAACTTGTTGACGATCACCGACGTAGCAGCTTTGGGATAAAGTTGGCATACTCGGGCCACGAGCATGGCCCAAGCAACACCACCAGGAAACCCCATTATGTTACCGTACACCGCACGTCGTTGCGCCCACAGTTTGATGGCTCTGAGGGCTAATCGGAAAGTGCTTTGCTCGGGAACCAGAGAAAGTATTTCATCCGTCACTCGGGTACCGTTGAGGGAACGCAGTTCGGGCTCATCCAACCCGCGCAAGAGGCCCGAATCTTTTAGATCTTGAAAATCTGGAGCAAGCTGCTTCTGAGCAATACGAGAGAAGATGAGATCGATGCTGATACCGGAGTACTCGAACTTGATGATGGGCACAAATGCGTCAACAACAGCAGTCAGATTGGAAATGGCCTCAGGCGGCGCCATCTCAACAAGTAGATCTGGAAAATATTTGAAGTAGTCTTCACGTGTGACGTATTTCGGAGCAACAATCAAAGTGTCGATATCTGAGCCAGGACCGAAAACGCCGAGCCGAAAACTACCGTAGGTGAAGACCTTGCCTCGGGCATTCTTGACGAGAATATCATTTTTCGGTTCTTTTTCGCGAGCGACTTTTCTGATAAATTCGTCGGCGATGGTCTGTAGAGACTCTAAAACGGTGTATCTGTAGAGGTATCACTTAGCGAAAGGAACAGACAGTCTGCACTGCAGAGGGCCAAGGGCACGAACCGTTTTTGTGTATCGGAGGGACTCTCAAATGTCTTTTGGCGGCGAAGTTCCTCGATGAGCTGCTCGCTGACACGCTTCTCGCCCTCCGTCGGTAGTGATACGGATATAGGTGGCGTTACGCCAAACACCTGCTCGCCGCTCATCTTTGCGGGTGCAAAATGTAGGTCTATGGTAGCGCCGGTGACTGAGGATACTTTATGAACGTATGTCGCAGGCAGAGGCTACGGTGACTTGAGGGAGGCGAGATGCCCTGAACGGCCGATAATGCCAGGCTTTGCCAGCCGGGGTGTCGTTGAGACCAGGGTGACAATCAGAGGTGAAGGTGGCGGGAAGATGAAAATCTGCCTGTTGATTGTCAAGACCACAAACACGTACGTTTGCGCGCGCCGGTAGCCTATAGGAGAGCAACTGGTGAACAAATGTACAGTAGCACAGAGCAGTATTGTCTGTGACGTTCCGAGACCTGAAGAGGTAGGACGGAGAATTTCCGGCTAGACCATGATCGGCTTAGCAAGATTTTCGCGGGACTCATGGTTCACATTTAATTTTCAAGTGCCTGCTTTTGTTGCAAGGAGTACTAGCCGCCTACCAACATACGCAACAAGGTAGTATATACATAGTATAGTAAGTTAGTATGTAGATGCGTGCCTAACTGTAGGTGCATCTTCATTGCTCACAGAAAGGCAGGAGTGAGAGCTTGCCACTGGACAGTAGGCAAGGAAGGACTCGGGAGAATGCAAAGAGCAATGGAGCTAGCAGAGACGGAGAGGTTAGTAGGTATAGTATTACGAGTAGTTAGTACTAGGTACAGAACCTGCCTGCTCTCTGCAGGCCACACTTTCAGGTGCGCAGTGGCGCCGGCCCTACAGGAGGCTGGCACCAAGGCAATTGATTTGCAGATCCACGCCATGTCACGACTTGCGCCCTGCCTGCCATGCCTGCGTACAGTACCTAGTACATACCACTAGGTAGGTACTTAAGTACTGAGGATGGCCCACCGCTCACCACCCACCGCCCGGCGACTGCGGCAACTGCGCTCAGTGGCCACACTAACCAAACGCGAACGCGGTTCCCTTGCTTCAGAATTTATGGTGCCAACATCCACCTCGTGCCCGTCATCAATGACAACCTCTTTCGACTCGCACGACAGCGCATGCGGCCAACGGTTGCGCTTCGCCCTAAAGCGCAGGCTACACATCTCCAACGTCCAGCCGGGTAATTCATCCGAAACAAAGCGCGACCTGCTGGATCTGAACCTATAGTAAAGCTGTGTGCTTTACACTGGCCGGGCTGACTGGCTGATCTTTACCATGCCGCCACTGTCGAAAAGGGCACATCGCGGCCGGCGCGACCTGCGGCAAGGCAGGGAAACCAAAACAATCAGCTCGACAGATGCCGAGCTGGACCCCTCATCATCGCCAACGCGTCCCTCCAAGCGCCGCAAGAAAGCCCCGTCGCCCGAGGAGTCTGACAGGAGGTCTTCCAACATTGACGATCAGCCGCCCCCAATGGATGATGATCAGATCGTTTCTCAAGTTACACAGCACCTGAGATCACAGCCGGTTCAGGCCAGCAGAGATCACGCAAATGCCATCCACGAGGCGAATGGAGACGGTGTCAAAGCCTACGCCAAGGTCGCTGCGCAGGACTGGACCTTTTATATCACTAAACTCGCTATTAATATCGGTCGCGCCCCGGAACCTATTCAAGGCGCCGAAGAGAATGATGATGATGATGATGATTTCGTGCATATTGACTTGGGACCTAGTAAGATGGTTTCAAGAGCGCATGCATCTATAGTCTTCGACTCTAAGGACGAAAAATGGATGCTCAAAGTCAACGGGCGCAACGGTGCGAAGGTGGACGGCCAACCTTTGAAGCCGCGCCTGAGCCGCGCGCTCTCCAGTGGCGAAGTGATAGAAATTGGAAATGTGGAAATGATATTTGTTCTGCCGTCAGAGATAAGCCCGCTCAACGTTGATCCTACTTTTCTACAGCGATGTGGGCTGCTCACGGATGTGCCGACCGTGAGCCGCCAAAACAACATCGTGATGATGCCTGCCGAGCATAAGCGACCTGGAACACCCCCCTCTCTATACCGATCCGATATCAAATCACCGATTGTGACAACACCTGCCGTCATCATTGGTGCCAGTGGTGTCGACCTCACCCTCGACGAGAACCAACATATTAAGCCACAGTATAGCTACGCGCAGATGATCACGCAGGCGATACTGAATGCGCAAGATGGGAAGCTCAATTTGAATGGAATCTACACATATATCATGAATACATACTCTTACTATCGCCATCAACAGGTCTCCGGCTGGCAGGTAAGTACGCCTCTTATATTAGGACCTGGCACTGGCCTGCTGACAATCAGCAAAGAACTCGATACGACATAATTTATCATTGAATAAGTCCTTTGACAAGGTTGCTAGATCTACCGATGAACCTGGCAAGGGCATGAAGTGGCAGATTGTACCTGAGGCTCGGGAGGACATGATTCGCAATGCGTATAAACTTGGCCGCGGGGGTCACCGTGGCTCCTCTGCGCCGTCGTCACCAAATCAACTCAATTACATAACGCAAGGACCCAGAGACATGGTTGGAAAAGACACACCCTCTAGCCGTAAACGTCGCGCTTCTCCTCTGACCTCCCCCGTACCGCGATCCTCTCTTCGCATGTCTCAGTCGACTCCTAATTGCAAGCCGGATCGATCCGGGCTGCACGCAACCTTGACAGCTGATGGTAGCCCGCTTCCACGGCCGCGCAAGGGGATCGAAACGGAATCGTCCTTCGCAGGATACCAGCCACAATCTCCGACCCTAACATCGTCCTACAACGACGAGAATTCCGCATTTGTCACACCTGCGCCACCACGAATACACCCTCGACTTGCACCACCAAGTACCGCCCAGCGACCGAGTCAGCACATGCCGACAAGTTCGCCGGCCCCCTTTTGGAGATACGCAGACATTGGAAGCACACCACTCAAGCCCATGGCGCCCTACGAGAGTCCTTCCAGAGCGAGAGGCGCAATGCCCGTGCAGAGTAGCAGTCCTCCGCCCATGGGCAAATCACCCCCCAGCAGCCCGACGCGACCGCAGCTGCCCCCGGCAGCAACAGAGGAGGCCAGTGTGGTGAATGCGGAGGAAGAAGGATTTGATCTGACAAAGTAAGTTGAGCCGGAATAATTCAATTATGCGCCCCACGAGTAACAACTAACGGGGAGAAAAGGGGATTTCAAAGTATAAGCGCGTATCATGCTCCGACGGGCAGAGGGTTACCAGCACCGAACCCGTTAAAACGGGATATGTGATTATTTTGTCAGAGATGAGAGGCGGACAATCGCTTACACCATCTATGTAGAAAGTAGTCAACACATGATGAAGATAAGCGCCGCTCACCAATCATGAATTGCAAGGTGCATAGTCTCTGTCGAACACAGATGTTGATCTTATAATAGCCTCATTGTAGCCCGGTTCTTGAGATTCAGTTCAACATGTTTTACCGTCACGCGTATGATGCCGTGGTGAAAGACACTGGTTCGATTTTGTCTGGTATGGACAGCCACTGAGAATCAGCGGATATCGAGGAGTTTTTATTCCTCAGCATATCACTTACTCCCCGCTCTGCCTCGGGATAACAACGCCGTGCTTGTACAACACCGCCGTGTTTATCTATGTAATACTAAGTGTGCCTGTGGCAAACCCTTGCAACCACTTTCCTAGCTCAATAAAATGACTCGTGGTCTCTTTACAACCTCAAAAGTCAATTTTTTTCGGATGAGGAATCGCTATTTAATAGAGGGGGGAGTACCATGCAAGAAGCAGCTGGTTTGGTTCTCAGTAGACAGTCGACGGCGCTTGCAAGGCTAATTTGGAGAAATGACTCTATTCTAACATGTGTTGGGCATGGCGTGTGGTCCTCTGGATAGTGATGACGTTACTATTTTGAATTATCGCCATCTTCGCCTTGACATAAGGTGTAGAGCGAGAAGTAAGAATTCGCTGGTTATTTAAGCGTCGTGTCAGATAGTTCAAGCAAGTAGTGACGACTAGCGATCAATTCAGATCCTTTGTTTCTAAATGTATAAAATGTATTTATCTAGCAGAAGTTGTCTGATTGTTCTGTACGAGAACAAGATCCCAAGTATAAGTAGCAATCATGGATAACTTGTGTAAATATTTATCAACTTTATATCTGATGGTACATTAAAAGTGGCGTGTTACTGCAAAAGGTACTGTGTACCGAAGAGGACTTCGTCTCCAGATATGAGGCGCCATGCCGTATGCTACCCCAATATTTCAAAAATCAAGCCTCTTGAACGTGCTTGTTGGACCCTGACGGCACTCAAGCTCTAAATTGTACATTTTCTCCTATCATCCAGTCTAAGTCGGAAGTACGACGTCGGATATCGTCGACAACTAGGCGGCCCTGCCGCGTGTTTTAGGGTTCCCGCGACCTGCGTGCTTCTTCGGCTTGCCTGCTTGATCACCTTCGATAAACTTAATCAGTTCGTCAATACTCCGAGAATCGACCTGTGGGTTACCACGTTGTTGTGGAACCGGAGCAAGTGTCTGAGAGGGTGCACGAATGCCGGACTTGATGCGTCGCTCTTGGACGTCCTTGGCGTGCTTAGCGATAGACACCGCGTTCTGCGTGAGCTGCTCAAGCCAGCCCTCTGCTTCTTTGGTGTTCTTGTCGCCGGGGCCAAGCTCATTGAGGAAGATGTTGTAGGACTCACGCATGCGACGCACAGCCCCTTTAGAGTCGTGATCGAGCGCTAGCGCCTGTGCGAGCTGGAACAAAAGAGTAGCCGAGTTGATGGATTGCTTTCCAAAGACAGACTCGCAAATTCGAAGAGATTCTTCAAACCAAAGACGAGAATTGTGATATTCCTTAAGATGTTGGAGCATCACTGCCGCATTATTCGTTGTCGTGATTGAGTCTGGATGTCCTGGTCCATAAATAATCTTCCATAAGTTCAATGCGTGTTTGGAGTATGCCAGGGCAGACTTGCTGTCACCGGCCTGGTGAAGGAAGAGGCTGAGATTCAAATAGTTCAGAAGAGTTTCCGCAGAGTCGACTCCAACGGTGCGCTCAGAAACGATTATGGCCTTTCGTGCAAGTTCAACAGCTGCATCCTTATCGTCCAGCTGATAGTAAAGCATCGAAAGACTATTATACACACGTGCCACTTCGGGGTGGAGGATTCCATAAATTTGTTCGTGAAGAGACAGAGACTCGAGAAGTAGTTCTTGTCCAAGCTTTCTCTGGTTTTGCACGATGGAAATTCTGCCGGCTTCCAGAGCCTCCTCAGCTAGAGCGCTGCGCGGGCAGGAGTGCTTCACAATGGGGACTATGTCGATGATGTTATCTGCACAGAATGTGGAAGTCGGTTTCTGCACGACTGTTATGGGAGAACCGTCGCGTGTCTTCTTCTTTTTGTTCTTCTTTTGATCCTGCTCAGGCTGACCGTTGCCATAGACTATATCTGTATCGCCGTTCGCACCAGTTGCGCCGTTCACATTGGCTGTGGCCTTATCGAATGCATATTGCTTTGCTTCAACTTGTAAACCGATTTTAAGAGAAATTTCGCGGAGTAATTGGACGTGGCGAATTGACTCAAGCCATTCAGACTCGAGATGGTACCTATAACGCTTGAAAATCTCTTCTTCAATTCCACGATGCAGACTTTCCGGAGTGACAGCCTCGAAAGCCAGATCAGCGTGCTTGTAAAGCGCACGCAGCTGGGGGTCGACATCACTGCTTGGCCTAGAATTGACTTTGGAGCCCAGTAGACAGTTTAGAAGATGAGCAATGCAGGCTGGCACCAGTGCAAGCGGAAGTGAGTGAAGGTGAGTCGCTGAAATATGTTTGAACGCCCGCGCAACCATATCCTGTACGCAAATCTCACGCAAACATTTCAGTCGACCCTGAGTTGCGAGCGATGCAACTTTGCCGAGATATCTGACATTGATACCACGCTTGTGTAGCAAACGGGAGAGCGACTGACCATCCATAGGAAAGCTGATGTCCGAATTGGAAAGCTCCCGCAACAGGCCGGGAATGATTTGTTCGCGCAGGTAAGTGCAGGCTGCGCGCACATCGTTCTCGTCGGACTGCAGCTCATTCGCTTCCTCAAGGGTTTGTGGGACCTGCCCGCTGAACACGTCAGGGTTGAGAGCAAACCTGAACTGCGACAAATCAGGCTGCCAAGCTTCGATAATTTCTTCAGAAGACTCATCCTCCGAAGATTCTTCATCAAAAGAGTCATCGTCTGAGGAATCGTCTTCAGAATCGGACTGCTCCTTCTCTTTCGCGCGCTTTTTAGATTGCGCATGTCGGATAATTTCTTCATCCATCCACTGTTTCATACGGAACCGACCGAAAGAGTCAACCAACTCGGGTCGCAGAACAGTCATCCGATGCGGATAATTGCTCGAGGGCTTATCACTCCCGTCGGCACTTGCCTCCTCGAGCCACGGAATATCGAAGGGAGTGATTCTATATAAGTCCAAGACGTACTTGCGGCCGTCGGTACCCAGGAGCCCTTTGGTTTCCACGCTAGCCTCCAGCATGAATTTCTTCCCATCCTTGTCCCAGACGGGATGTGGCTTGACTTTGAGAGCCTTGGATAAGAGACTAAATGAAGCCGTAAACCGCTCATCGGCTGCAACGACATCCTTACCTGCCACTGCGCCATAATCGATTTGGTTTTCACCAGGCTCTCGCTGTTTGAAAATGCCGGGCACAATACTCTGACCAACTATGCGCCTGCCGAGATAGTCGACTATCACAGTGGCTGGTGTAAAAAGCCCGTCAACATCGAGCTGGTTTACCAAGTGCACGCCAGCCAAATCTTTACCAGTCGCAACACGTGCTGCTTCATCACCTCCCTCAGACGTGAATGTGCCGACCCCATCGGCGCCGAAGGAGAAGAAGATATTGTTGTAGACAAAAATTTGCGCATCGCTACATTCTGTGGGATTTAGAGGCGCCATTTCACCCCGAGCCACCATGACCGCGCCCTTGGTAGCAGCGTCGTTGTAATCAGCAAAGAGCTTAGATATGAGACGCTCACGGAAAACCCTGTCTTGGACAGTCTCCTTGGGCAACTCCTTGGCTGACTGGAACTCCTCGTTCCAATCCCGCAGACTATCTGTATTGTCGACACCAGCTAAAAGATATGTCTCCTGCGGTCTGGTCAGATCCGGGACGTGAGTATAAAGAGATGAATCTGGTGAAGGTACAGCCCAAGGGATAGCCGGGATTGCGTTCGTAATCTGAAAGATAGAAAGCGGGTCCTTTCGATTGTTGTGATCTTGTAGTTGCTGGAAAGACTCGCTAAATGATGGGGAGACGAGCTCTATGAGCTCCAAGAGTGAGTGCGCTGCCTGGCCCTTGGGCCCTGGTCGTGGAAATGGGTCAAATTTGGCGTTAGAAGACTTGTTGACATAGAAACCGGAAACATGTCCCGTGACTTGAAACTGTTCACCTTCGTTTGTTGTGACGATGAGGTACAACAAGTGCCCACGCTGCCGTAAGTGACACGGAGGAGGGTTCCAGGTCGACAATGCAACGGTCTTGACTGTTTTCGGCGCAGCCGGGCTTGCTTCAGGGACAAGGCTTGACAGTGGTGGAATATCCTGGAACCCATAGTCTTCGGCCCGTGAAGGCTCTTCCTGCTGCTCTTTGGATCCGCCAGCTACTGCTCGACTTCCGATGCTGGACGAGTCGAAAAGAGAAATACCAGCCAGGATGCCCTGTGTTGTATCGACCCGGTCGCCCGCTGCTCCGATGAGCTCACGAATTCGAATGAGATGGATGCGAGCATCTCTCTCGGTATAAGGATCCTCGACGAGAAGAAACTCTGGATCAGGTCCGATACCAGGAACCTCGCCAATAGTGATAAAGTCATTGACCTGTTGGCCTTGGAATTCGAGATGAAAGCACGTGTACCGGAATGCGGCCGGCAGGTCGATTATGGATTGTCGGACTTCGTGGACTTGCTCCTGGGCCGCGACCTATTTCAGTGACAACAGTTAGAGCCTTACACGTGAGGCTGCGAGGATCTTCGTTGTGGTACCATTATTTGCATTCGTGAAGGGACCGAACCTGGGAGCACAATAGTGGCGTTCAAAAGAGCTATTCTGATGTAAGCTGTGAGAGCTTGGAAAGGCACACGAGAAACTGACCCTCAGCACCATTGCTGCCATCCTCGATCTCGACAGGCGCTTCGGTAGTACCATTGACCTTATGAGAAGCCTCAGCTGCACAGTGTTAGTACAAACAAATCGGCGGTGAGCAAATGACTCTGCCTTCGCTAATCGTACTTGAAATACCGTGCGCCGTCGTCGGCACAGTGTGCTCGGCGGTCATGTTTTCGAAACAATTAAGGGATAAGAGATGAAGTAGTTTTAAAACAGATAGTGTACAAGATTATACAGAAGAAAAAGACTGGGAAACGAAAACACCAGTCACGACCAGACTCAATGGCTTGCCACAATTGGATTGCTCAAAGGACAATCCGCAACCTATTGGAGAAAGGAAAAAAAAAAACTTTCGACCAGCGACGATTTTCTAGCAGTCATTCTGTGGGGCATCTTGACTGTACTCCTGGGTACACGCAAGGGGTCCCGCCTCTCCGGGCTGCTATCGGACTTGTATTTTCACTCAAGCTTGCTCGCGTACTGCGTTCTTTGGTTGTATTTTACTACACCGGGCGGCATTGCACGTTCAGCCCGACCATGATGACTCTGCTCACAAAAGCAGCGGCGTTGGACTGCAGAAGTGGGAGCAAGGCAGAGAGAGCAAAAGTGGAGGGGAAATATAATTGAGGGCGAATCCGACAGCACCAAGTTATAGCCCAGTCCGGCATGATCCGTGTATAGACAATCATCGTCCCTTTGCATTCTTGACCTGCAGAAGCGCTAGCGATGCAATGAGACACATGCAGAAAACCCCATTCCAGAAAAACCTTCAATGATCAAGTCATAACTTGCTGTTGGCCACATATTAACGATAAGCCGCTACCAAGCGAGCTGTGCATGCGATTGCGGCTGACGTACAGGCCTCTCTGGCGGTTGGTGGACGGGAATGCCCGTCGCGAAAGTAGGAAACCGTGGCTAATCAATTTGCTAATTGAAATCACCTTTGGCTGTCGGACGCTTGACTATGTACCAATCATCACTATGCAACGGCCAAACGAACGGCTTTTGTGAAGCTCTTCGAGTTACTGCTTACTTGATCCGCCCCTAGGTGCCGCCTCGCACCACCCAGCTCCTAGGCATTCTCGACTTATTGTTGGAAACATGGATTTTAAGTTACCTACGTCGCAACTTATTCACGAATCACTGAAATAAAAGGAACAAAAATTCCGACAATTACGTTTAAGAACTGACAAATGGATAGTCCTATGAGGTCCAAGGTCTCTTAAACAAACTTTCTACCCGCGTTGCAGCCGGCGAGGCAGTACCATACTACGCAATCGACCGCCTGCAACCCGTGGCTCGCCTTGTTGGCCCACTGATAATCATCGTCGAGTCTCCGATTGAGACAAGTGCTTCTTGTCAAATGATGACACTGGTTGAGCCGCTCAGCATCACTGCGCGTACTGATACAAACATTTCGTTTATACTTGGCAAAGGCTCTTTTGCCGTCCATACGTGATTTTTATCTCGAATCAGGTGTTTCACTCAAGACTGCTGCTATGATTATGACGGTGAATCATCAAGTCAGGCCAAAGTTGATATTAAGTAGCGGTTCGACAGCACCAGGCTGCCCAGGATTGTATTTGAGAAGTGTAAGATCAACAACAGCTCCGCCGACTCCGTTTGTAAATGCGTGCAGGCTAACAATCCGATATTGAAAACAAAACTTATGTTATGATATATATATACAACCGTGATTTGTCATAGATTCGAAGTTGGAAAAATGTCTCGGCAAAGACAGGGAGAAATTCCCTAATAGACTTTTGATTTCGGATTGCTAGCCGAGGTTCGAGCAATTGGATTATGTCGGCGGCTGGCCAGAATCTCGACGAGTTATTGGGTGCAAAGGATGCGTCGGCAAGGGCGGCAGAACTCTTTTACCCCATGGTTGAGGGCTTTCCAAGGGGGGAGCCGCTGTGCTTTGGGTCGGCAAGGTGTGCGCCTCGCGACCTTCTCTCAATGCCGACCTGCCGGACTGGCTCAAGTTGGCCATTGTCGGGCAAAGCCGATACGTGTCGCTTCCAGTCAGCTCGATTATTCCCTCAGCCAAGGCATACTGCTTAAGAAGATCATCCACCTCCAGATTGTCCCCCTCACCCTTCTCCATATGCCGCCCAACGTGCTCTGTCCACTCGTCCCAAGCTGTTGGACCCTCGAAACGCAGTGCACATCCTGGTTTCGGGCAAGCTGATCGTTGTGGCGGCAACCGGCGTTGGATAAGGCAGCTCTGCTGCATCTCCTTAACATAATTCTCCCATTGCGACTGATGCTCACTATCACCCTTTCCGAGTGATCTCTTCACCTGGAGCGGTGCGTGCATACGGCGGAGGTGCTGAGTGAAGAGATCCTTTCGATTGAATTCGTTGCCTTTTCCATCGGTGGCCGCTTCGAGACAGACTGAGCAACGAAAAAATTGCAAGCACAGATGTTGTGAAGCAATGTGGCGCTTCCATTCATTTTTCGAGCCAAATGTACTTGTGCAACCGCTAAAGTGAAAAGCGCACGGAAAAGGCCGCGTATGTGCTGCGGCAATATGCTTTCTCAATGACGATGAATCTTTGAACGGTGAATGACAACAATAAGCGCAACGAATATCCGGTTTACCGAGAATTCGCTTTATCTTGGCACCGGCAGATCCAGATCCGGAATCTAGTACAGGCAGGGACTCGGAACGTGACAAAGTACGAAAGCCGGGACTCAGACTCGGTACATTATCAGGGAAAGCTACACGCTGTAACTTCGAAGTTGAACCAGCGTCAGAGCCTGGCTGGTTGATATGGCTGAGAGCTTTGAGTTGCTCTGCCGCCTCTTGCATCTCAGATGAGTCTTCACCACCACTGGCCTTTGCTCTCATTCTCAGGTCGTCTATCGGATGAGATGATGGGAATTTCGTCGCGGGGCTCATACGGTAGCCTGATATCGTATCTGATACCCGATCCGTTCCCATGTCCACTTGTCTAATAGACAATGGTACAAAAGCATTGATCTCAGCTGATTGTGAGCCCAAATTTCCAGATGTCGACATTTCGTTGTTCGCTCGACCTTGGACGGCCACAAATGGCCTCACGAGGTTGTCGTAGAATGAATTCATATTTCGAGACGTGATGATTCCTAGGAAAACCCAAATTTCATCATGCTGAACGCTGGTCCAGAGGGTCTTTGGCATGGATATAAGCAGCAACGTTGATGGCCCAGAAAACATGCCCTCAATGGTAACTTGATTGGCCAGAGGTGGTGCCTCTCTCAGCCAGCTGTAGAAAGCAGACATGTCTTGACTAGTGTCACCAACAAATGTTGTGCAAACTAAGACGCGAGCCTCGTCAAATGTGAGTTTCTGGGCAGTGCTGTGGCTCGGCGAGGAACCCTGTAGTTGGCCGATGGCTTGAGTCAGGGTGCGTTTCAATGGTGTTAGCTCTACGTCTCTATCGCTACCCGGCATCATAGTGAAGAATTCAGGATCTTGCACGTGGGGTGCTGACGTCGTGACTGTCGCGAAGTCTTTGTGAAGATTGTTTTTGACTTCATTGCAGAGAGTTCGTGTGGTGAATGGAGGACCACCAGACAGGCCTCGTAGCGCCGTAGTGAGACTTCGTGTGAAGAACATTTGGTTGGTGAGCGGAGACTGATCTTTCTCGATATATCGCGCTGATATGACCTGCTTGACCCCATGAGCGGAGGAAATAGAGTTGGGGACAAAACAGCAGTCTAGTAAAAGCAGCATGTCGCATTGGGCCTCCTCTAAGAGGCAACGAACAACGTCCCACTTCAGCCTGACGGAGTCTTCTTGCGGAGAGCTTATGGGTGCGATTAGTTTTTGCGATGAGACTGGAAAGGAGACAGAGAAAAGCGTTTACTTACCAGGCCCAATAAAGTTGGCCATCAGAGCTTACGAGCCCATGCCCGGCGTAGTAGACGATCAAAAGACGGTTTGGCTGAGCGTTCTCAAGAAAAGAGGCCAATCGACACGTCAGCTTAGCGCTTGGGTTTGGCGCGGCCGGGATCTGCCATATCTGTGTGCGGAAGTGATAGTCGGCGTCCAGAACCTGCTGGAGAGCCTGCACGTCGTCTTTAGTAGATCCGTCGGTCTGCCAGCTTAACAACAGCACGGAAACCTCGGAGTAACGCGTATCAGGGTGCTCGGCTTGATGACTGATAAGATTGGCGGCATCATGTAGATGTCGCGCGAAGGCCTCGAACTCTCGGCGCTGGCTGTGATGAGGCGCATCAGGTACTATATGAGAGTGATGCGCCTGGAGAGGATTAGTCGTGAGCTTAAAACATCGGATGAACGGTCATGGATAGGCTGACGCCGGGGCTCCATGTATAGACAGCGCTTGGTTGGGTCAAATCATACAAGTTTGTGTTGGTACTGAGAGTTTTGAGAGTCGGTGACGATAGGCATGGCGGGAGCAAGCTTGGGAGCAAGCCTTCGCTTCTTGCCGGCTGGCTCCATGGGCTGGAAGCGCAGCCGCGATGCGCGACCAGCCTATGCGAGATGGTGGGCTGGATTGCAGTAGAAGTCGCTGTGCTAAGTGTGATGCGTTTCCGGAGGCGGAACGACGGATACTTGAAATTGAAGTAGATCTAAGAAGCAGTAGAGCTGGCATGCGTGACCATAGCAAGCGCCGGGAAAGGGAGATGAAGAATAAAATGGTATGATGTAACTGCTTGTGTAAGTGAAATGAACGAAGAAGATTAAGATGAGGCGTTAGGGAAACGAGGGGTGCTTCAGCAAGTAATAGAAGAAGACGACAAGGTTGTTAATAATAAAGGGTATGAACCTCAAACAGGGACAGCGGACAGCCAGGGCGCGTGACAAACGGCGCTGTAAGGCTGTTGCTAGGCCTTGTGTAGCGTCGAATGCACCAACGCTTATCGCACTTGTGGCAGCTGACAGACGGGCACCTGGCGGACGGCTGACGGAGGCAGTTGAAGAAGACACTCGCTGGCTGGAGAACCGACAAGAAGGGTATGTAGATGTCAGTCGAGAACAGGTCGGATACATATATAGAATAAATTTAATCGTGGGGCCGTGGTATGTACTTCTAGGTGCCAGGCCCAATGTATGGGCCAAAAAAAAAAAAGAACAGACGAGAGCGAGTAGCGCGGCCTTGTACTGTGACTTGTGACTGTAGAGGTCTGCGGCGAAGCCACTCTGTGTCGTTCTGGCTCGCCCCAGAGAGGCCAGGGCCACAAGGCCGGTGACACGGAGACTACTAGTACGGGGGGTTAGCCCCGGACGCCTTGTGCAAGGCAATGAACGTTACAGGAGGTCAGTCAGTACCAAGTAGATAGTAAGTAGTGTTCAAGTACTACTGAGGTATCCGTGAGTAGGTCCCGTACGTGCTGTATGCGTCGTACCTCTCTGTGCATATGTGTGTATGTAATTTTACTTTGTTGCGAATGAGATACGGAGTCAACTGGCCACTGCCTAGAAGTCACGACTTAGAATATCACATCATTGTGATTGCTAAGTGTCTGGAGCCCGCGGTACCTACCTATGTACTATAGTAGGTAGGCAGGGAAGATGTACAGTACGCAAGTATTGGAGTGAAACGTGCCACCGTAAGCTCCTCCGTATCATTGCATGCATTCAAAATGTGATCCCAGGAGGCTAAATGTCTACGGCAAATGTACAGTACGTACCGATACACGACTGGGTACCTACTTTGCCCGTAAGACCTCCAGTGTATGTACATAGGTGAAAAGAGGTTTCGGGACGCGGTCTTCAGTTTGGCATTCTGCATGCATTTCCTTCTTGACACTGCCGGACGCAACGGCTCCCTGGCCGGGGGTGGTCATAGCCCTCAGCCCCGGTATCAAGCTAACGACATCGCATTTTATGAATTTGATACGACGAGGCCAAAGTGGCGCCATGGCTCAGCTCGCAGGTACACAGAGATGTAGCAGCCAACTTTATTCGGCTGGAGGCAAGAACTTGACTAGGTGCTAGGCTACAGGCAGATGGGCACCCTTGCTCATCTGAAAGACCCAATATTAATACCCAATGCTTGCGTGCAGTACGTGTATCACCGAAGACGAGCAGATTTTTTTTCTTCACTGATTTCCTTCAAGTCTTTATTTTTTCTGTGACACCCTGCCGCCAGGTATTCTGTGGCTTTTCTTTAGCACATGTCAATTCAACTATGTATTTTCGACTTGCGTAGTTGCATAGACGTATACCGACCGTACTTGGTATATGGGTCCCCGAAGAGAAGGATGTGTCTACGCCAGTAGAAGCAGTTTATGTCCACAGGTATATTAAGTAGGTACTGTACATACGTGCATACAAGGCGGGCAGAAAGGCTGTACTTTGGATGGCGATATTAATCCGTCCTGTGTAGTGAAGGACTTGCTCCAAAAGAATTTCAGTTCCGTTGACGCACCATTAATCCTACCAGCAATTAACACGACACTACAAGGCATTGACTTGTCACTCTAGTAGGAGGTACAGTACCTGCCACTGCGGAACTTATTAGCCCGCCGTTGTGCCTGATTATTTCCAGCCTTGCCGACATGATTTTCCCCAATACTAGCACTAGGGGCGCCCATTGACAGAAGGCCACGCGGCAATTCCGCCCGTTTCACTAACTGAGCTGCTCGCAGCCACACGAAGTTGAAACACAAACAACTTCCACACCACGATTGCTTTTCAAGATGCCGCTCTTATTATTGTCTGCATGGCGCCCACCCCCCTTTCTGGATTTCGGACTCAGCGCTCTCGCATAATCCGGCATGCGCCTGGGACATTCGATCTGAGTTGGAGGGCACGGAAGGTGTAGCTATCTGCATTACTCGTAATTGGAAGACACTGCATGTGCTGAACAATGAAAAGCGGCTCAAATCATCGTGTCCTGCAGCATTTGAGTGTGAAAGCGGAGCTTGGAAGGGATGCCGTCGCGGATGGGGCTTGGGCATTCCTCCGGTCACAGTTTGCGCACGATTCGAGAGTCGGCCACGCCGCAGCCAAGCTTTTCTTTCCTGCTGAGCCTCATGTACTGTATGTATGTACCCTAACCACAGCGTAGCAGGGCAGGATAAAATGTTTTGTCAAACAGTTGGATGGTAGCCAAAGCACGACCAGGTCTGCGTCTAGTGAAATAAGCGAATAGCCTATGAAATGGCAGAGTTGCCAAGTATATTTCTGTCTGCGATTCATACATCGCCACCCTGCCAACAGTGGCGTCGTGGATTCTCAGGGGTAGTGGCGAGCGGGCGTCGAACATGACACGGCTCCAAGAGGAATCGAAGAAACGAATCATGGCGAGGTCCTGGGAGAAAATTCTGCAAAGCGGAAGCCATCCACCCCCACGCATCATTGTTGCCCAACTACCCATCTCGCGCAGCCAATCGAGGTCAGTCGTAGATGATTAGGTTTTTGAGGCTTCATCCTTGAATGCTGTTGCATATGCTTGGCCATCATTGCCACTCGGCGAACGCGCGGGATCAGTTTTTGAATTACGCAGGTCCAGGACAAGATGCTATTTTGGGAAAAGCTGACGTCTGCTACCCGGCAAAATCTAGGCCTAGATAAGGTTTTCTTGAAAGAGCACGCGGGAATAACCGCCATCCAAAAAGGGCCGACGGAAAACACTACCAGCTGCAAGGCTTCGTTGTTTTGACTTTTTTTTCCGCGACCTAGTTGATATCTCCTGCTGTACAAAGTATTTATGCCGAACGACCCAGAGAGTTGGGACCATGCCGCCTTGCGCACGGCGCGCGACGCCGACCATGGGTTGATGTCTCAGCTCAGCCTGATGCGTCAGGCTGGAAGAAGGAGGCTGCGGAAATGCCGGAAGCCCAGCTCCGGCTGCGGCAGATTGACGGTACTGCACGGACGCCGTATATCCATGACTTACTTTATGCTTAGCATCACGCTGGCTGAAAAGGGACTCCAAGCTCTACGAATGGTGAGCCATAGAGATGATATCAACAATTCAGTCAGAGGTCGGCATCCGCCATACCCCCAGGGGATGGAGGGGGGGATCGGTTAGCGGCGCGTCTCGCGGGCCTCTCTGCCGAATTCTAAAAAGCTGTCTCTATAAGGTCCTGTAGAGTAAGTACTAGGCAGTCCATGTACATAGCTGCTAGGTTCCTCACCTGGTGCATCGACTACCCACGAGAGTCCTACGATTAATTACTGTGCTCGTGATCTCTCGTTGATGCACTGAGAGGAAGCAAAAACTTGGCTTCGGCCGTGGCAAATGCGTGCAGGCTACCTGGTCATTGGGTGCGCGAAAGCTACGTCACCACTGGAGACAGTGTCAGCGGCAAAGAAAGAGATCTGTCAGGCGACCTGCACAGCCTTAGAAGGACGACGTGTTATACGACTATGCACATTGAGGATTGGTGTTACATACTACCTAAGTGCAATGCCCGCTCAACCAGTGTAGCGCCTGCTGAGAGGTAGGTCCTAAGTGACTCATTCTAGTATGGCATGCGCAGAGCTAGAAACACAGACTAACTAGTAAATACTTGTAGCGCAACATCACATGCAAGTTACGCCTTGGCAAGTTCGGCAGGAGCGCAGCGATGCTAAATGTACTAGTGCTGCTGTACATTGGTACAGTGCTTCACAGTGCTATGGGTGTATTGCCTAGAGCTCGAACGTGGCGAAAGGCGTACGTACGCAGCGTTTTCGGACAAGATCAGTAGTACAGAAAACTTGGAACATTCTAAGTGTTAAAAACAATCGACCGTAAATAGGGGTCTCACAAATGTTTCTCGGGAACTTGTCTATCTAGGATGCGCGCCTCTATAATGCATCATTTGGAAGGCGAGGCTGCGAAGAAGAACAGCTATCATCACGACTCTACTGCCTTAGGACTGTCTCGTCTCAGTGGCGACTACTACCTGCTTAGGCCGTGGGACTAAAACTTTTAAAATAGCTTATTTCGTTATTTTAAAAATTTAGCTCTATTAGCACTCCTTTTACTAGCTATACAGTAGTATATAGCTACTAACTAGACTCTATTTAAGCTTATTCTAGCGCGCTAATACAGCATAATATAGCTTAATATAGCGCTAACTAGAGTACCTAGCTTAGCGTAGAAAGCCCTATAGAGAAAGATATATCTTTTTAATTTTAAGCTATTTCCTTATTTTTAATGCTTTTTTAATAAGTAAAAATTCCTTATTTCGCAAAATAAGAATTAGGTACATTTTAGTAGGCCTAGCCAACCAGGGCCTGACCAGCTTGTACCGACAATAAGAAAATAAGCTATTTTGAAAGTTTTAGTCCCACGGCCTTAGCAGGTATCAGGGTAGGGGGCTTAGTCAGGTCGGTGGCTCAGCTGCTAAAAAGCTGGTACGGCTAGCACTGGCCAATGCCCGACTGCCGCTGAGGAGCCACAGCACATACATCTGTACGCCATGTTAGTACAGTATGTACTGTACACATTGCCAATCTACCAGTACACAGCGAGTAGGCACGTGGGCTATCTACCAGGTACTGTACCTAGGTCCCTACTACTAAGGCATGTATCGGTCACCTCTAAAGCAGCTCAGAACTACTACAACCTCAAACGCCACACAACTCACAAGGCTGCATCCAAACTTCTCGCGTTTCACTTTGCCTCGGATATCGCGGCCAGACGAATCCCAGTATTCTAAATTCTGTCTCGACTGCGATTCTCTTGTTCTTCTCTGCAGTTCATTGTGGAATGACCTTTTATCTGGCGACTCGTGGCACGATTTGTTTCCCAGGCAATCCCCGCTCCTGCATCCCGCGACGTTGACGGCCGCTTCCTTTCCCTGCGCAGATCGCTCATCCTGTGCGAATTCTTGGTGGCTGTGCTTGGAAACGACGTGAAGAGGTTCGCCACTATCGCGCAACGTACCAGCACAGACGCTCCACTCCGTAGCCATGGACTCCTACGGTGTGCGAAGAAAGGATACCACGAAAGGGCCTCCTTTACGCGTCCTGTCGCTAGGTATGCGCGAAAACAAAAAGATGAGCACAATAGTGCGGAATGACAAACATCCACTAACAGTTGTAGATGGTGGTGGAGTTCGCGGCTACTCCATGCTTATCATTGTTCAGGAACTCATGCACCGGACATTCGTCGAGACACACGGGCGTGCGCCTCGACGTCACGAAATTCCCAAACCTTGCGAACATTTTGATCTTATCGTCGGGACCGGCACGGGTGGCCTTATTGCAATAATGCTCGGCCGTCTACGCCTCGATCTTGAGACCTGCAAAGAACTCTATGTCCGCATGACGAGAATAGTCTTTCAGACTGACAAGACGATTGCCGGTATACCCTACCGTTCGACGTTATTCAAGGCCAGCAAACTTGAGGACGCGATTCGCCAGGCTGTACGCGAACACACAGTCACGGATCAAGAAGGCAATGATGGCGACAGGGACGATATCGCCGATTCTTTCAGCCAGTCTCGCCTTTCAACCTCTTCCGGCCCCGGTGTCCCCCAGCGACATCTCAGCAATGCCAGTACCATCAGCTTCAGTGCCCGCAGCCCTACAGCGCAGGCAACTTCGCGGCCATTCTTCAGCTCTAGATTGGGCAATGGTGAGGCTCGGCTATACGATTCGCGTGAAAGTCGTACCAAAACGCAAGCAGGCCCCAGATCACATCCAAGGACGAATGAAAACTAATATGATTTACAGCGCCGTGACGGCCATGTATAAAGGTTCCCCCCGAAATGCAGCACCCGTCATCCTCAGATCGTACGACTCCCGTCGTGAGCCTCCCCCGGACTTCGACTGCAAAATTTGGCAGGCGGGCCGTGCCACATGCGCCATCGGTCTCGCCTTCAAGCCTGTCTCTATCGGCCAGTCGATATTCCACGATGACGGTGTCGGTACTTTCAATCCAGCACCTGAGGCTCTTGATGAGGCTGTGGTGAACGAATGGCCCGGTCGCGACGTCGGTGTCTTTGTTAGTGTCGGGACCGGAAAGCGACCACGCGGCAGCGACAGCAATCAGCAGGTTTGGTATGAGGGCTTTTTGGGTGAGTTTGCGGAAGCACGTCGACGACTCATTTCCAAGATTGAAGGTTGTGAGAAGATTCATGAATTTATGCTACGCGAACATCTATCGCGGCGGGGTGTAAACCCTGAGAACTATTTCCGCTTGAATGTCGAAATTGGAGTCGGCGAGTTTGGCATGAATGAATGGAATCGGTTGGGCGATATTAGCACCGGTACAAGGCGCTACATGGCCCGCGAGGCAGAGCAACGCATGATACAAGGCATATCTTCGCGTCTCGCCAAAGTGCACCTCGCGCGGCAGCGCCTCGAGCGGCAAGCCAACGCAATACCCGAGGTTGTCAAACAACAACCCTCAACCAACTTCGACGAGCCCTTTGCTATTGAACTCCCTGGTGACGCTCCCAGCGCGTTTCCGCCCTCACCGTATAGTAGCATTTCACGCACCTCGTTTGACTCCGGTCGGCCCGATAGCCTCACCATTGACAATACGTTGGCGCCCTCTCCACGCAGCTCTCACGAATACGGCATGCCTGGTGGTGTCGCAACTCGTCCACCATCTTTTATGTCTAGCGGCAGGAAGTCGCCACCGCCCCCCCAAGGGAATAATATCGCTAGCAACGACCCAGACCGCCTGCTAGGTACAGCGCCCACTCCAGTGCAGTATAGACACGCTTCGGGTGCCGACAAGATTGCCATTATGAGTCCTGACGAGCTCGCGCGTCCTCCACTCTCCGTACCACAAGCTGCACCTCCCTCAGAGCGGATCGAACCTCCACCTCTCCCGCCAAAGACACCCCTGCCTGACCACAGGATTAGCAGCCCTGACAACAATGGGCACAACGGAGGTATTCCGCCTTATCCCGTGGACGACGACGAGGCCCCTCCGCCTCCTGTGAACATGTCACGGAAGCCAGAGTATCGGGGATGAAAGCCAAGTCCCACGGCTTCCGGCGCTTGATTTCTTAGCGATGCTGAATAGCACATAATCGGACAAGCAATGCGAACCATGATTATAACGACGACCACGTACAATACGATACCCTTCCACAACTATATGTCACATATTGTCCTTCTATTTATTGTAATTGACTGTGCCGATCGCTGACTTTTCCTTCATTTTCCCTCATTGCGGGAATCTGACTTTGAATAATCAAACAGCGCATGAGTCTAGGCTTGTTGTGTCTGAAGAGGCATTCAGCATTTTGAATACGCGCTTGACTGTTGCTTGCAGCATCAATTTTGCATGGAATTCGACGGCGTGGGAGACTAGATCGGGTTTTGGATTTAGGCAGATGAGAGAAAACACTTTCACCAGCTCGCGGGATGCATAGTTAGCGAAGTGGAAACATCCGCGTCTTGCGACGACAAATTGTCGTGCTACCCTGTGTGAATGAAACCCCTAGTGTCATCGCCACTGTTATAAAGAGTCGCCGATTCAGCAGTTGAAACCTTCACGCGCCCGGCAATACTGAAACAAGGACTTATAGCGTGCCCTTTGAAGAAGTATGAACCATTTCATAGTCGGCTCTGGTCCGTGCTGGCTATGTATCGCTTATTCAAGTACTATGAAGGATATTGCACTCTCCGGTCCTTGGATCTCAACTAATAGGAGAGCATACTATAGCGCGCCAGACTTTGCGTTTCTACCACAGAAATCCCACTGTGGGAATATCACCTCTGTAACCCAGTTCCTAATACGGTACGGCCGATGATCTGAAACGGATGTCATATTCATCATATTTGCAGAGGTGGCATTTATTTTATTTCATTTTTCGCGTCGCTCTTGGACAAGGGGTTTAAAGAGTCGGGCCGCACGCTTTGAAAAATGCACAAGCAGTAAAACAGGATTTGATGCTAATTATATCTGTTTGGCCCCCGACGGCCGATTCTCCACTTGTCATGGTTACATACGTTTGACGTTATCGAATTTCTCTCCAAATGGCTAGATTGACATTGGCCGGCGTTGGTTTTGTCAAGCCGCCATCTGCTTCCTCGAATCCAGACGTCCTCTTGACTAGCGGATGCGAGAGATTGGGGCAGACTTGTCGGCTTCGGTGTGTGGTGTGTAACACCTCAGGTTGAATCTCGGCGTGGAACCTTTTCCTAGTTGAAGGGGGCGTTGTCTGAGACTTTGCCACAAAGGCGGTTGCCTCTTGCGCACACAAAAAAACTCACATTTTGGACTTTTCAAAAGATGAGTGCCCCTTTCGCCACTGAAGAATGCCTCCTTGATCCCATTTGGGAAGATAAGGCGTGGACTGAGATCATGCGTCTACGCCATCACCATCGAGGCGAACCGCCTCTTGCCTCATGCCGGCCTTCATTCTGTCTCCGGTGCTATTATTGGCGCACCGGTTCACGGAGTCGTCGACAACTGATCTGCGACCCTCTTCCGGTGCGACGTGGTGGAAGGGCTCCGCCACGTATCTCTGCGAATAGAGAGGGTGCATGTAGCATAGAAAATTTTTATTTTTCTTATTGATTTTTCTTCCGCTTACTCTACGTAGACATAGGGTGCTGTAGGCACCTATGAGAAAAACCTCTGCTTAGTTGGCAATATGTAGCTTCGGCCGAGGGGCGTCTTCATTCAGAAAGGCCCCGAATCTCGGGCAAAGCCGACACCATCAGCAGCGCGCAAAAATTTTTGAAGAAAATTTTGAATGTAGGTTACTATTTTTCTTCTCACCTCGGGTTCCATTTTATCATTCGGGGTTTTTCTTCATTTTCTGCAAGTCCGGCAAAGTACACATGCTGAACTGCGACTCGCATTTGCAACACACCACACGCCGCATACGTAGATCTACCACCCGACGGCCTTGCAGAGTGCTACATGAGAGTTTGACCACTCTAATAAGTGACGTGTCACGGTCGGCCCCCTCAGGTGAGCAGATGTTCGAGCGTAGCCCTGGGATAGGAAACCGGAGCATCGGCTACTCGATGTCATTTATGTCGAGGCATCAATCTCCCCTTCACACAAACTTGAAGAACCTATAACATATATTTCTTTAGACCTTCCTTTTTCATGTTAATCGATTAACGAGATGTGGTTTATCCATCGTTGTATGGGCCTCACTAGGCTTTCAGTAATTGACAGCCCCATGCGGCGAAATCGTATGGCTTCGAACGCGGAATAGCCAGAGCCTCATGACATAGTCGTGAACATATCGCAGACTAGAGTAGGATAATCTGTTTCTTGACCATCGAAAATAGCAGCCACTGCGTGACGCCTCCCCAAAGACTTCTTAGTATATGATGGAGAGCTCGGGTTTCCGTGCGCCGAATTGTCGCGCCGCCACATGCCCGTTGATCTCGTCTGTATCTCCGCGCCTCTGTTGCGACGATGTTATATATGAACCAATTTGATGGGCTATTACAATGCACGACCCGGAGTTTTGCGGACCGGAAAGCTTCCGATGACGTACAATGGTTTATGCTGATTGGTACGAGCGCTGTTACATTACTTTTCAAACCATTTCTTTCTGTTTTATTTTGTTGGGGGGTGCCGGTTCCGAAACTATTATATACGCTGCCGAATTGCATTGCTCTATGTAACACATTGCGTGATGATTAGATTAGGCCTCACCGCTAGGTTTCAATTAGCACAAGACATGAGCCGCACGTCTACCGTGGTGGAAATGGGACCTGTGTACCCGGGCATCTCGATAAATCCTCGAGGTATCGTGAAGCTATTCAACATCTGAAAACATGATGACGAGACATTGCTTCCGACCAGAAAAACATTATGATTCAACCTGTTGGTTGAGTAAAAGTCCACAACAAGCATCGAGGCTTATGGGTCGAATATACTGTACAGTGCATAAGATATATACACAGTAGACAGGATCATCAACCAGGGTGACGATTGGCTAACTCACTGGGGTAGGCTCCGTACGTGAGTCACTTACTGAGGGTCTCCATGAGCAGCAAAAGGACGGCAGACTATGTGTTCTGACGTGGCCGGCTGGGTCAACTTATCTGCCGAGACAGTCCATCTTCATGAGAACGTGTGCTGTTGGGTTATGATAGCGTCATGTCTCTGGCCGAGAATAGGAAGAAGAATCGTAGCCGACGAATTCCCAAACAAGTGCTCACGCTCGATGACTCGCCAAGTGTAGCGTCACTGCGCCGTCGGCAGAGCGAGCTAGCATGGTAGTGTATTTTCCAGAGAGCTCCGAAATCATCAGGCACTTCGTAGTGTTTGATAGTATGAAGAAAACTCGTATAAGTCATTGGCGAAGGCACGGATTGGTTATGATTGCAAATCGTAAATCTGGGATGGATGGAGAGAGCTGAAGGGCCAAATTATAGGCCTCACTCCAGTCTAGTGGCATTTCTCTAGAGCTAATTTGGGACAACCTTGCTAGTCAGACGAAAGCTTTGTTGCCCGATCGTTCTTTCGTGGATAAACATCATGAGTAGGCAAGGTTACGCCGTGTTATGCTAACTTCTTACCCCGCGAGAAGCAAAACGGATCGGTCGTGGCTCCGTAATTGTAGCACGCCTGATGCGTCCCCTTGTCTGCAGGAAGTTTGCAAGCGAGGTGCAAGGATGACAAACTTCTGATTGGGTGAGGCCGAGGGTTAGGTAGGGCTCTTCGAGCATGTTCAGCTCAGAAGTGCGAGTGCAGATATTACAATGCCTCGAACTCGATTGTTCGACGGATCCGTTCGTGGCTTCGAGCCGGCAGACGCAGCGAGTTCAGTTGTCTCCATGGAGAAGTCTGGCGCCGGCCATCACATATCCACTGTGGCTCTGGCCCGCAGTGCGGTATTGGCGAATCGGCGAGCATTGTGGTGTCGCATATTGCCGTAATGAGCCGTCTAGGAAGATAACCCCATGTGCCCCGTGCACATAATCAAGGATATGACGACGTCCGGTGGTCCGGTACTTAGCCAGTGCAGCAGATGATAACCCCCCAGCCCAGTCAACCGCCATACCTACCTTCAGTAGCATGAACTGGACATGTGCAGTACATTAGTTCCTATACGTGTGTTAACCGTGCACAGCAGCCTCAGGAGGCAATATCCGTAGCCAACGAAGGCAACATAATCTGACCCGGCGTTCTACTGGTTTGGGAAGTTATGGTGTACCGTATGCACGAACAGCCGTGGCTGCGTGAACACGGTCACCTCCGACCGTAGATGGTCGATGATGGACTAATTCATGGCCTACGACAATGACCGAGCAACCAATGCCATCGACAGCAATTCCAACCTGCTATGGTTGTGGCGTCGTCAACGTGGCGCCTAGGTCTTTTTGGTGTGGAAAGGTGCGGCTTCTCTTGTACATTTATAGCAGCACTAGTATACACATGTATGTACATTATAGGGAAAGCGCCGACTAAGACTAAGGTTCTACCTGAGTATCCAGTATGCGGCGGGCAAGAAACGAGCTGCTGCTTCACTTCATTAGTAGGTACTCTGCTAGTCGAACTGGCCTAGTGTGGATCAATGACTTACCGGCCATTGCCAGCCTCAAGAATTGCGCGTCAGCCGCCTTTGGTGCCAGCCGGCGAGGCTACCATACACAGGTATACAGGGCAATACCCATGGCCTGCTCACCTAGGTGGAAACTACCTACCTAGTACTAATCTAGGAGGTATGCATGTACTGTATGTACAGTACTATCTATGTATAGTCCCGCTATGTAGTATCCAAATAGCGGCTTCCCGAGCAAAAGTCCAGGGCTGACGCGCTACAGGTATGGACAATGCAGTACTACTAGTAGGTATATGGGTAGGCACTAAGGAATACCTGCAGTACCTACAACAGGTGGCATACTAACATACTACTGTACTACTAGGTAGTAGTAGGTAGTTACGCAAGATCCGCAGTCGAGTTAGTGAGGCACGATTTTGGTATGGTTTGCATGGATGCACGGTTCGGAGGGTCCTGATTCCCCCACTCTTGCTTGGCCCTCGCCTGGGCCAGACTCATTCATCAACAGTCAACCTCTCTATACTCCTGCACCATGGTCGCCTACGCTGATGGACTTCTCTCTTATTTCGACTGCACCCGATTTCTATGGTTATCGAGGTCTTGAAACATCAATCACCGCAGCCGATAATCGTACTGGGCCCGCGTAGGCTACTTTGGTGCTTAACAGCCTACTAGCACCTACCACTCGCCTCCAACTACAGCGATGCAACTCCACTGAAATTCAATGCCACCATCAGTCCCATCGTCACTCTAATCATCTCACTCCGCTTCCAGAGTCCGCTTGCAGTAGCCAATTCGCACAAAATCGCAATAAGATTGACTGCTCAGCTGGTTTTCTAGTTCACCCAAGTCTCAGTATCGGCCGTTGAACTCTTATTCTGAGCTTTGTGTCTTGCCGGAGTCTCGTCCAACTTCAGGCGCAGTCACATCCACGCCTCACATTACGGCCAGCTCCATCTGCCACCGGATTCACATTCGCTATTTGAATCTCGCAACCTAACGCTCTTCTCAGTGCCTTTATAAGCAGCCCTCTATATCTTCTGTCAGAGAGAGATAGTAATGTCCTCGGACGCGCTTCCACAAGGTTCGCAGGCCCGTCGCGCCCCGGGGAAGACCAGGTTTGCGACCTCTTGTACCGAGTGTCGACGGCGCAAGCAAAAGGTGAGAAGTTTTGACCTAGCTCGCGATTTTCCTCATGTGGTCATTTCTGTATGTCACACGCGTCGGACACTGCAACTCGCACATTCTCATTTCTGTTTGTTGCTGGAGGAGATGCTTCCGGGTGCGCCATATGCATACTTCTCTTTCGGTCGCCTTTTGCTTCGGCCTGTTGCTTACTACTGCATTACTTAGTGCTCCCAAGGCCAGCCTTGCACCAATTGTCTGCGTCGTTTTCCCCAGACGACGTGCGAGTACACCCCGGCTCCGACCAGAAGGTATACTTTCTTGCCGCGTATCAGGAACCACTCACTCAAACTCACTCTACTTCAGGTCCTCTAACGTCAAGAGCTCCCGGCCGGCCGATGTCAACATAGTTGTCGAGGGCTCGGCATACGCCCACCTCGATGTCAGCGGACTGAAGGACGTCATTTTGGAGCTGGAACGTGAGACGCGCGTTGAGCCTCAGGACAATGTCTCCCAGCCAGTCACCCTCAACCCTTCCGGGCGCCGAGACTCAAAACGCCATCAGTCTATTGTCAAAAATGCGAACCGTTATGATGGTGGACTGATCAGCAAGGATGAAAGTGGAGGTGCTGCCGCCGACAAGAATCAACCTTCTAAAATTATAGTCAAAGACGATATGGGTCTTTTGAAGTCAGACGATTTGCAGACCCTCCTTAAGACCATTTTCCAGAAGCGACTACATCTTGCCACGAAGATATTTAACGACGAATACACCCTTGACTCGGGAGCCCTTTTGCGCATTGCAGAGCGAGCTACAAAACCCTCGCCACAAATTGGCACTTACCAAGATCACCTTCACAACTTGCCCATGGCTATCAACAGGCTCAATATTGAGCTCGTTCGGATATGTAGGTCTTTAGTAGAATAATTGTGATGTTCGAGGCTTACCCATCACAGATCTGCAACTAATTTGTCGCTTCAAAGCTTCGTTAGATGGTGCACCCGAACCAACGAACCGGTTTATGAAGCATTGGATTCCTTTCTGCATCAAATCGCCACTTAATTTGCAAATCATCCTTTACACATCAGCTTGTTTTTTGAATGAGACGAGTCAGCTACCAAAAATGGTTGTATGGGCGCATAAAACTGCGGTGCATAGGCTCATAAATGAGCACATTGCTGCGGTTGGCAAGGATCTCAGCGATGAGGTTATTATGGGCACCGCGCAAATGGTACTCGATTCTTGGTACTGGGGTACAACGGAGGAGATGCGAGCTCACATGCGTGGGCTGAGGTCAATGGTTTCAGTCCGGGGAGGCCTGCAGTGCCTGGGATTGCAAGGCTTCTTAGCTAAGAACATTGTGACGTAAGGCGAATCTTACTTATACCGGCTCCCTAGATGCTAACACCAGTTCAGTAACGATATTGTTATCGCTTTAGCACACGAAGTGCCCACATTCATGTTCGATCGAGACGGTTTTGAATTTAAAGATGACTTCATGGTTCCATATCAAGTCTCGTTCAACTCTCCGTTTATGTCTGACTGGCCACCGTTCTCCAGTCCTGTCGCCAATCTAGATTTGCATTCGAAAGCGAGCCAGATTCTGGATGATATGCGAAAACTGATTCAATTTCTGAACGACCTTCCCGAGGATCAAGACGCTCAACAGCTAGCGCAGGTGGCAGAGCTAGCATCATGGGCAATTCAACGCATCTCTTTGCTGCCGGAAGATGTACCGAAAGGTAGCGATGAAATTTATCATCGAGAGCAAGGCGTATCAAAGCAGTATTCTGTGACGGACGACACACAGCAACAGCCGCAGTTTACAAATCAATATTACATGCCTGTAATGGAACCTTCCGCTGCTGAACATTTAATTCCGGGGACGAGCCCGCGCTCGGACGGCTCCTCGCCGGGAGATGCCTACTCGAGCAGCATGTACGAGGGCTCGACGCCGAGAGATGACTCTGTTACACCAGAAACGTCGCCAGGAAGAAGCGATCCATGTGCTGCGTCTCAACGCCCGGACCTCATGTACCGCGTTATCCGAAAAATTGCCTTGATCTACTGCCAGGCGATTCTGACGAGAGTTCCTACCAGCCATATATGTGATTCGGATGGGTTCATGGAAATATGGACCAACGTTTGGGAGGTACCGCTTTCAAAGTGGAAGTCAGTCCTGGGGGTGTTCTTGTGGATCGCGATTGGCATGATCCCAAGCGCGCACGATGCAGCCGCATGTCGGCTCTCGAAGACGCACATGCTGACGGCGATTCTTTCGATCGGCTTGGACAACTGGCACGTTTGCATAGAAACCTCGCGAGCAGCTCTCAAGTTACAAAAATGGTTGCGCGCCGGAAACTCTGCTCCGCCAACTACTATCAAGGGTGGCGAGGAGAACCTCGTTAAGCATGGCTTTCTATTTAAGGGGGACCTACCGCCAAGTGCCAGATACGATGAGGGTGAGAAGGACGCCATTGAAATTGATCATGCAATCCGGTGATAGGTCCAGCTTTTCTTTCTTCGCGTATTACGCTTTTCAGACTTTGATTGCCGTCGAGCTATAAAGAAACCATTATCAACTCATCCTCCAATGTCGTCATGTATGTTAACGCAAGTTAGGCGTTGTGGTATCATTTTGTTCCGGGCGGTTTGCTGGTCTCGTCGGGGCGCTGGAAGCTCGCACTGGTGCAGCTGGTCAATAGACAACAAAGAAAGACAAGAGTGGGATCGGTATTAGGATTTGTACTTAAAAACGACGATCTGAATGACATTTTGAACGACGAGTGTTTCTTGAGTGCGGCCGGTGTGAGGCTTCTCGGCTTGCGCCTACCGAAGGAACCAATACTTACCATGTCTTCCATGTGTGCGTTTAGTCATCTTTCGATGCCTCTCTTCTTGAAGGAAATGACGACCAACATAAACTGGCGTATTGACCATATACTCCGCGTCCTGTGATGGCGGTTATATAGTGTACGGGTATTCGTCACAGTCTTGACTAGCATGACGACGCCATAAAAAAATCGCGAGGCGGAGAAGGATACTCCACCAACCACGTATTATTCACGATGCAAAAACCGCCTACCCGTGACTTCATCACTAAAACGAGCTAACTTGAGTCTCTACTTCGTCGCGCCGCATTATTACGAGTTTAGAAACCCGAACTTGCCATCTGTTTCTCTCGTAAATTGTACCACAATGACTACTACTCCGATTGGAGTCGCGATCATCGGGAGCGGCATCTTTGTCAGGGAGCAGCACCTTGTAAGTCTTTCTCATAATATCACCCGGCTTTTGATAGCCAAACTCAGCATGACCGGACTTGGCTGAAACTAGGCTGCCCGCACGCAGCCTGCCATTTTGAAATGCGGTCTCCTGTCCCTCAAGGCAGTCTTCTCCCGCTCCCTGCGCTCAGCGGAGGCCACCGCCGCACTGATCCCCGCCCCCGGACCACGGCCCGATCTTTACGCCGAGGACGTCGGCGGCGATGGCCGCGCCCTCGCCGACCTTCTTGCCCGCAGCGACATTGTCGGCGTTATCATCGCGCTGCCTATCGTCGCGCAGCCAGAGTACGTCCGCGCAGCTCTCGCGGCGGGCAAGCACGTGCTCGCCGAGAAGCCCATTGCCAAGGACGTTGCCACGGCGCAGGAGCTCATCGCATACGCGGCGACGTGCAGTAGCAGCAGCAGCGCGGGCGATAAGCCGACGCTTTCAGTTGCGGAGAATCAGCGCTTCTTTCCGCGCTTTACATTTGCGCTCGAGGCTGCCGTCGCGGCGGGATTCGGGCGCGTCACCCACTTTGCTGTCCGGGTAAGCAGTCTCGTGGACAAGGACTTCAAGTACTACAAGACGAGCTGGCGACAGACGCCCCAGTATCAGGGGGGTTACCTGCTCGACGGAGGGGTGCACTACGCGGCCGGCACCCGCATGCTGCTGCTTCTGGCGACGAGCCAGGCCGTGGATGATGGAGCGCAGAGGGTCAGCCCGGGGCTTCGGGCGCCGGCGGAGAGGCGCCAGCGGCTAGATTCGCAGCCCGCGACTGTCAGCGCACGAACGTCACTTACCCAAGAGCATCTCGCTCCGCTGGACAGCGTCGCGGCGCTAGTGACGACGCGGTCCGGAGCCACTGGCACGTATCAGCACTCGGTCGGCTCGGCGCTATCTTCGTACGACTTTGACGTGGCGTACGAGGGTGGCTCGGTGCGCGTGATGAACGACACGGTTGTTGTGACGCCGACGGGCGGCGATGTCGTCTCCAAAACCTTTGAGAGGACGAGCGGTGTGGCGGACGAGCTGACGGCCTGGGCGGCGGGTATCCGCGACGGCCGGCTGGATCCGGCGCTATCGGCAGTCGAGGCTCTCGCTGACCTAGAGTTTGTGGAAAAGATGCTCAGAAGCGGCGAACAAGACGGCAAGCTGCTAGACTACGAGTTTCAATAGAGAGCGCTGAGTGTACTTGTGATGCGTTTGCTAGCTTTCAGGAGTAGCTAGTCTAGTTTTAAACGGCATGATACATTTGCGTTAAATATGAACATTTTATTTATCCCAAGCAAGGCCTTATTAGGACGAGCTCGAATCGACTCCCGCGACAGTGGACGGTTGGTCATGGCGGTACCTTGAAATGTGTGACAACCCAGCATGGCTAATTGAGTGTCGTTAGCTTAATATACAGCAACGACGCTGCATATCTGACACAACGCACCCGGATACGCAGGATGCAGAGTCGGTCTTATCGAATTCTCAATGCGATGGCGCTTGAGAAATCACACTTCAACTAAAACAAAAGAGTGAAAGTTCGTGCTCAATCGATCCCTACAGGTGCAGTCTCAGGCAGTGCATCCAATAGCTGTGCCATATCCCCAACCATCGTTGGCCCGCTCATACCTTCTGGTGGCATGGCCCAATTGGGCAACGGACTCGTATATGACCAGTTCCCACCAATGTCCTCATATCGTAGGCTATGAAGCCATAATGAGAGCTCATGGATTCCAGGATCTGAGTACAGTGGCGTTGCGCATACTTCACACAGCTCACCTGTCATCTTCTCGGCCCTCTTCTTTTCATACTCATCCACCATCTCGTCATAATATACCACGGCCTGGGCTACCTCATCTTTTCCCATTCGCGACAAGCGGCTGATGATGTCCTCATCCGTGTTCTGCGTCGCGTCGGGGTCGTTGTGGCCAAGGTTTAGGCCCCAGACGTTTTGATTGGCATATATGGGGTCATTCTGGATAGGGTGACCCAAATGCTGTAGATGTACGCGTATCTGGTGCGTTCTTCCAGTCACCGGTAAACATCTGACTATAGAGTACCCGGTATTCCTAGTAGCCCTTTTCTCATCCGAGGACGGGGGTTCAGACATGCGAGGCGGGTAATAGGCCAACCTTTTGAACACTGTACGCGCTGACTTGCCATTTGCTCTGATGCGGTTCAAGCCTAGTTTGGGCGAAATCTGCAGGATAGGTTGATCACAGACGACTTCCCCTTCGGGAAACTCGCCCATAACGCGAGCAAGATACTCCTTGCGAACAGTGCGCTCTTTGATTTTGACGCCAAGGTCTTCAGCAGCACGCGGACTCTTGCCGACAAACATGATACCACTAGTGAGCCTGTCCAAACGATTGCAAGGATAAGGCATGAATTCTCTACCGCGTTCCGATTTCATAATTTCGATTACAGAGTTGAAGTTATAACGACCCGCGGGATGTACGGGCACACCCGAGGGCTTATTGATAACGATCATGTCGTCGTCCTCGTGAATGATACCGACAGGTTCTGCTGTAACGGGCGGCTCATGCCGGTGCAAGGTATGCGATATCTTATCGCCGTTGCGCACAATGTAGTCAGGCCCTACTCTACGCAAGTTGACGAAAATATCGCCCAGCTCCATCGCAGTGCGGTAGTATTCCAGCGGTCGATCGCGAAACTCGCAGGCGAAAATATCGAGCAATGTTCTGCCCCGCCATCTCTCCTTGCACCAAGTATTGTATGTGAAATGATACGGCTTGACGCGGCGCAGGTCACCTTCGAAATAATACGGTCTCGGCCATAAGTCGCCAGCCGGTGTTATGAGCGGCCCTGCCAGTGCCATAGTGCTCGCTGCCTGCTTCTCTTGCTGCTTCTTCATCTTGTACTCCTTTCTTGCCTTGTTATCTGCATCGGATAGTCTTTTCAAAGCTTCGGCAGCGGCGGCGGAAACGGAGGCCTCTGAGATCACGGGCGCCGCAAGGGCAACCATTGTGAACCACTCGGCACGTTGCGAATTGCCTGTTGTCAAGTTCGTTCTGTATAATAGGATGTTTATGCGACACTTGATATGGCGCAACATGGAGAGCGCGATCTCAGTCTCATAGTGTCGTCAGTTCAACACTTGAGACACACAGCCTGTGTTCTTGATCGTCTGGTTGGGAGGCGAAGGGGAACTCTGGGGCCTGCCTCCACAATGGCTACTAGTACTGCTGGAAAAAAGTAGTGAAAAAAGCGGTCGGCAGCAGCACAAAACATGGGCGCGCCAAATTACATACAGTGCAAGCATAGCTGACGTAATTCGCACTGAGCAGGCCGTTTGGATGCTTCGTTGCTAAGACGCCCGCCAACCTCGGCTCTTTTCCATCTGCTGAGGTTCATCTCTCGCAGGCACCAACTTGCCCGCTTCTAAGGAATGCTGTTCAAACTTTGTCCACAATTATTGCGACAATCTTTCCCTCGCACAAATCTTGCTCGGTAGCTTAATTTCAATTCCTACACACACACCTCGCCATCAATCTCTCTCGATTGACCGATCCACGGGTATCGCTTGCGTTTCTTGTCGGTAATTGTGGCTTTGTTGTAGCCCTCGAAGTCCTACCACAATATCCGGTGGGAGACTCCGCCCATTTTTAAGTGATGGCACCTGCAGATATCAAGAGGCGGCGACGCGATGATTATCCTTTTATCCTCGATTACCGCACGCGATGGTGCGTTAGTGGCAGTATATCCGCGACGACGCAAGTGTCAATCGCATAGATAATAAATATTGATGCCATTCATAGGAACGATAATGACATGTACGACCACATGAACAATTCTGTCTACAATATGATGTAATACCTCCTCATAATTGTTGATCGCTTCTAGTGCTGAGGCTAGCATAGATTCGATTCCGTGGTGAATGCATATCTCATTGAGCATTGCGGGCTACTACCCCCGACGGCCACAGAAACACCTCTCGCCGTGCATTCCCATACCGATTATCTGGCATCGATTGCATACCCAGCAGTTGCGGAAGTCGGCGTGCGCGTTAACAAGATTGGAAAATCAAGCGTCACATATGAGGTCGCGCTTTTTGAGCGCGGCGTCGAAGGGGTAAAGGCCGTGAGCGAGTTTGTCCACGTTTTTGTTGAGCGTGCAACTGGCAGACCTACGACAAACGGCATGAGCCAACAACTGCGTGAAGCCCTGGAAAATATTCATGTGGACAGATGCAAGAATAGTAAGCTATAGATCTTATCTATCGGCCACTCAGACTTCACTGCACCGCTTGCTACGGGAAAGTTGTAAGATTGTTCTTAAAGCTGCATGGCTGAGGCTTTTTACACGAAGCACGAGAGGAGGGCGCTCTCCAGATTTAATTGGTATCGGTCGTCTCTACCTAGACCTGGGCACGTCCAGGTGACTGACCTTTTGCTTGTAATTCGAACGTCGTACGTTGCCCTGCCAAGTCATACAGTGTATATCGCGACCGTATGAGCCAGCCTCAAGCATGACCGAGCCCAGTTCCTCTCATGGTCTCGTATCGTCAGTAATCACACGGGTCAGGATAGAACAGAGACCGACGCGACAGCCCTGCAAGCCGATTCTCGCGTTAACAACGCCCCGCGCTGTTCGTCCTTTCGGCGCACGATGCGAATCATCTCAGCCACTACCTGCAGTACACAGTTGTTCGGCGGCATGGCAATCACTGCACATATTAGTATACATAGACGGTATACTGATGGTTGCTTTTGTGCTAGCCAGGATGTGTTAGTAGTTGTGGCATAGATATACGGCCACATGCGGCCATACCTACGAAGTACTAGTAAATACTGTACATGACATCGACTCCGCAGGGACAGCGACCGCGTACAGTACAAAAATAAAGTGTACCAAGACATTGCACAGTGGATTCTCGGTGCACCCGAGTGATTGCATAATTACGCAGTCGTTCTCGGAAAAAAAAAAAAGATTTGAAAAAAGAAAAATAATGAAAGGAAAGGAGGCCGCCTCCACATTTCACCATATGCTGATTCTTTCCAACTAGGCTGTCGAAGAAGAAAATTTAGAACCTGGAAATGAGGCCAGCTGAACACAGTCATGGTCTACATACTGCATTCAATTTTTTTGGAGTGGTAGACGTGCACATATACGAGCACCCCTCGGCGACGGTCACCGAGCGGACATATTTCATGGTGTGGTCCAGATCACACTATGTACTCACAGTCTTCAGCTGGCCTCGTCTAGGCGCCATCTCACACCGAGCCTGCCCGCTCAATGGGCAGGCCGAGACAAAATGCGCGCATCCTTGAACCGCATAGGAATGCGTTTGCCTGAGCGGAAATACTGGTGGCGTGCATCGCCGAGGCCGGTATGGGTCTTGCCGCGGCTGTATTCATTCACGCACACATAGATGACTCAACGCGGCTTCCATTGGGTAATGCCATCTTTTAATGAGACCTCTGCATGACTTGAGCTGCTTGCTGGTTCACCTTTTACAGCCGTTCCACTGTCTCATACACTCCTATCTATTTGCGAAGTTTCCAATTGTGCATTATAATAAACCTTTCAAAGCATGATGCCAGGCCGATATGGGTTTGACGTCGTGTGGACAACACTCCGTTATTCACGCCCCCACCATCTCATCGTTATGGTCTCTGGCCCTCAACAGCAGGAAGTCAAACATGGCAATTTTACGAGCGAAAGTTTCTTTCTTTGCCATGAACTCTTCAACGATGGAAACCTTGCTCGCTAGGGTTTGATACTATCGGGTGTATGTATTGCTCCGAAATGCTGACCAAGATCCCTAGACCGTGCACCCTCCTTCGGATACCGCGATCTGCTAAAAAATTGCCGCGGCTTTATTCACGCAATTCGCGAGTGAAGAACGAAGCTTCTACTGTTGGATTTGCTGCACCTGTAGATGCTGTACATTTGGGCAGATAGATAGTACGTATAGTGAATAGCTGTCGCTGAAGGCCCCCGTACTGGCCCAGGTACGTAGTACCTAGGTACTGTATGTACATAGAGCGCCTGCCACATCTACTACAACTCCATGGGTACTAGGTAAGATCAGGACGTCCCCCCCCCCCCCCCCCCCACACACACACGTGCTGGACCAGGGTCTCAAAATCCCTTGGGAGTCCACGGATCTAGATGCTGCCGAAGTTTGAAAGGGTAAGAAAAAGAGAATAGAGGTTTTCGCTGGCTGAGCCACGACATTGCCGGTCCTATAATAATTCCATTGATTCGTCACACCTTGTCTTGCCTACTGTGTAGATTGCCACCACAAGCCAGCGCCAGCGGGCACAGTCAGGCTATTCGAGACATGCATCGAAAATAATTAATCACCTGATTCCTGGTACGTACTTGCGATCTACCGCCTCGCCGTCAGTCTGATAAAGACTGTCTTTTGCTAGCTGAAGATTTTCAAGACCCCGGCCTTTTATGACAAATACCAGCCCCTTACCGGCCTCAAGCTAGTTCCGAAGCATTTACATTTTAGCCAGTTCCTGGCTAAGTCGGCAATGGTCGCAGCTGCTCGGTCTTTACAGTAGTAGCTATCAGTCGTATGGCGGCGCCACGCAGGGCTTGAGCCTTAAACCATTCGATTGTGATCAGTCAACGCCATTAGAATCATGCAGCAACGCTAATGAGGCCATCTTATACGATGACATAACCCTTTATCTGTGTATACGTCGGTTGACCCTTCCAGCACGCGGAGTATCCTTGGTGCGTCAATGTTGCATCCCTAGCTGAACGCAGGTTGCGTGCAAGAACCCCCACTATCACAATTCGCGCTTACATCTGCTCACTACAATATATTTCTTGCAATGATTTATAGATAACTCTCACTATTGGTTTATTTACACAATTCACGATGAAAGTTCATCTGCTGTATTTTGTGTTCATCCCACCTCCACAAACCTTGTTTGACAGCAAAGCCCCGGAGCGTAAAACCTTGTCCATCTTCAGCTAGCCTCAAGTTATCGTCCCCGAATGAGCCGAATCCTGCAGTTTCATCAAGCTCATACCCAGAGGCGCTGTCGTAATCCTGGCTGCTATGCTTGCCACGCGACTAGCGAGGGGGGGATCCGGAATTTACGCATATCGTATCGCTTGCTCACATCTCACCATTTTCAGCTATTTCGTTCTGCACCGCCACAATGTTAAATTCCCCTTCCCACAATTACCTATTGTCGCTATGGTAGTTAGAGAAACTTTTTCAAGATGGAGTGAAGATAGATATGTCCAGGGTTCCACGGTGCGTCGCTACCACCCGCGGTGTGCCGCACAGGGCAGGGGCAGCGGGGTCACCCCGGACAGTGTCCGATCCATTGCGGCGCAACAGATGCAGTCAAAGCACTCGACTAGAAGGAAAACCTACTTAATCTTTTGTCTTTATTGCACATCTAAAGCAGGGTTGTAATCGAATACCTTACCGCTGCAGATCAATCTTGCGCAACTGACCTCGGTCATCTTCTAGTTGGACCGGATGTAGTATTATTTAGAAGAACTAACTTTTGTCACCTAAAATGGAGCGAAGAGCAGTGAAGTTCTACTTATGACGGGCCACCTGACTTTTTTCAATGATCCTCTTTCGTAAGCGCGGGCAATTAAACGTGGCACGTCGGGCCATGCCCAAGAGTCTGTGTGTGTACGTTTGCATGCACATGATCCTGAGCCTATTTTGTCGGCCAGACGCGTACCTACCTGCTGCTGACGTAGCCAGCACGTGAAGATGGTGGCGGCAGTTTCTTCACCAAATTTAATTATCGCTAGTGCTCGGTAAAACCGCACCAAGTCCTACTACTTTTCACAGCATATATTTAATTTCTAAAGATCTAAAAACATAGTTTTTTATAATATAAAATATTATTATAGTGGATAGATATAGTTTAATATAATAGAATAAAAATTTATTTCTTAAGATATATTTTAAATTTTATAAAATTTAGTAAAATAAAAGTTATATTAATTTTAATATAATTATTTTTTTAGAATCTTAGTTTTACCTTAGTATTATATTCTAGGTAGTCCCTAAATAGATTATAAAATGTATACTTAGTTACACTTAAAGTAATAAGTTTTAATCATCTCTTATCATAGTATTAAATTATGTAGTCGCTCTTTAGCTTGTAGCTTGAAGTCCCACGACCGACTGCATATTGAGAAGAACTTTTAAAAACCGGGGTCCGGACCCGTTCCCGTCGTACCCAACGGACTTGCACATCCATCCCTCATGTTCTATCAACCGCTGACAGTTTCTTTTCCTTTTTTGTGAGTTTAGCAGGCGTGGCGTAAGACAACGCGGGAAGAATGCGACAAAAGCAATGTGGTGTTGACACACCAATTATGACTTTTTTTTCAGCACGTCTGGCCACACGCTGTTTTGGTCAGACCGCTAGAGTGGGTGCGAAGACAAGCTCGGTCAACATCCAGCGTTCACCGTAGTGATAAATATCGTCGGCCAAAGACCTGGGTCAGAGTAAAAACCTAAAAAAACGCCAGTATATGTTACCGATAGAAGCGATGATACCGATGAGAAATTGTACCGAAGCGTAGTATCAACCTAGCTCTGCTGAAAGAGGACAACGCCGCCCGTATACGGCCGGCGACCGGCGAGTCCGTTCGCAGAGTTGACAAAAAAAACTGAAACTTGTACGAAGCCCCAGACGCAGCAAAGTAGCATCTTCAGTTAGCGGCTCGGTAATGTCGCCAATAGTGTTGGGCCAGGCACTGCTGGCAGGGGATGCCAGACTCATCAGGAAGTTCTATAGAGAGAAATGGGAAGTATAGTGGGTCAAAAAGTACAAGAGGTACAAAAGGTACCGAAATTGTATTCACCCCATGAACCGCCCGGCAGCCACTATAACAGAGAAGCTTGTGCCGTAGTGGCTTGACAAGATAGGGGTGAGCCCCTTTTTTAAAAACACCCCTATGCTATAGGTAGGGCACATCCGCCTGTTATACTCCACCGAAGCCCCCTTCTACCTCGGTGGGGGCAAACCAATCCACACAAGCATACACCGGCACCCACTAGCAAGGGAAAACTGCACGCCTCTCTGTTGGCCCACCGTCCTGCCAGGAAGCTGGTCGGTCAACCAGCAAAAGAGGTCAAGTTTTTATAAAGTTGACAACATGCCCATGCTTCTGGCAGATCTTGTCATAACCGTCTTTGATTCTACAAGATATTCTATGAGCATATACTCCCCACAACTTGACCTGTACCCTCCATCAGATCGGCAACAATATACACTCTCTACTTACCAGCTGTCGCAAATACACAAGCCACAGAGGCCTCCGCCACAAGTTGCTAAATAATTCAAACAACTGCTACTCAATTGTCTGTCGACTATCGCTGCCGCTCTCCTCTACAATATCAGCGTCTTCGAATAGCGACCATGTCTCCCATGACATCTCCCCTGAACCGCCCCGGCTCGGCAGAGCCGACGTCCACAAAATCCTGCAAGCGCAAAGGTATGTCTTCCCCTATCGACGAGTGGCTTCAACCTTTGTTAAGACCGCCGCTAACATTATTCATTGGCGAAAACAAAAATCAAGGTACCAGAAGTGTTTCCACCTTGACTCCCAGTCAGCTTGCTCGTAAGCGCGCCAATGATCGTGAAGCGCAACGCGCCATCCGTGCCCGGACTAAGGAACACATCGAACGGCTCGAGCGTGAGCTTGAGGACATGCGAAGCTACCAGAACCGCGACCGCACCGTCCAGGACCTCCTCCGCCGCAACAAAGCCCTCGAGGACGAGCTCGCCCGCCTGCGGGAGAGCATGGGCATGCCTACTACCACATCGCCATATTCAGCACCCGCGGTCTACGACGAGCACCGAATCGCTACGAGCGCCACCTCCTCTGGGGCTATCTCGTCGCCTAGGATGTCGCCCCTCGCCTCCTCGGCAGAGTATAACCCGCTTCCAGACTACAACCAACATTACGTCGCCTTATCGAACAACAACGTCGACACTTGGGCTGCCAATGTTCCCTCACACGTCAACTCCAACGTCTCCAGCCCTTGTTCGTCGGCCGACGACTATGTATCTGGCTACATCCCTACCAGTGCTCCTACCACCATGATGCCTGCCTCAAGTGGCCTCGATTCTCTCGATAACTTTCGTGTCAACGACGTTCAGCTGCAAAATGTATCACAGCCGGTCTATTTGCAGCAGCAGCAGCAACCGTCGCCGTCGCAACATGAACAGCACCGTCAACACCAGAGTACGCAGAGCTCTCAGCAAGATGGCTGGCAAATGTACAACGTGTATTATGGCACGCAAATATCTAAGGAAGGCGAAGCTTGTCTTTCTCGCTGAAGTATCCACAGCCATAGAACAAGCACACAACGCGCGAGGATACGCTGTGCCACTTACAATAGGTTAATACTACCGAAGATGCTTTTCAGGTCTTTGGAAACCCTTAATGAGACCCGACGAGCCATCCTCGACGGCACGCTTGATCTTGCTCGCCAGCGCCCAAGAGACACAGAGGACTTTGGCAGAGGACCACATCGCTTGGAGACTAAAAATATTGCTGTTCGCCACAGAATGTGGTAACAATGTCCCCAACGTACTCGTCGTCGATCAGAGATGGGTATTACACAAGCTTGTGTACGCATGACGATGTGACTGTGCAACATCAAGGCGAGAAGAAATCTAGCAGTTTGGAGCGCGAGGGCGGTAAATGATGATTTATAACGACCATGGGAAATGTACACTTATATATAGACAGGCTGCAGGCGTTGGTGTGAATCTGTTTCTATCATCGTCATGATTGGGGACACGGATTTTATATGGCTTTATGATTGGGATACCAAGTTATTGTTTCTAGTTGACACCCGTGATTGTAGCCAGACATGGATACATGCAAATTGTGGCGCATTTTTCACTTCCTCTGGCAACGACTATGCGTACACTGGCAGCCGCCACGTAACCAAAGGTTTTCAAGATAATAGATGACGCGACTTCATCATGACTATTCTCCATACCATCGTAAGCCAAGCGCTGGCAATTAATGTTCTGTGGGCACATCTACAGCGATCTAGGGAGAAAGAAGGCTTAGGATGTCAGTTAGCAACGTCCACCAGATAACCTAAACGGTCCGTGGGAAGGGGCGTGCAAGTTCCATTGTACACGCACTAGTGTGCGTGTCCCCGTCAGAAGATGGCGACGAATTGCGCCAGCCTAAGACGGAATGCCTAGTAGGTTTTTAGAGCGAGGTCATAATCAAGCGTCAGTAACAGAAGGAAAACCCCATGAGTGAAGGAGCATTATTAGTGAGGGTACCCAGTGGCTAGCCCATGGGGACGTGATGATGTGCATAGCGTGCTTCAATAGCTTGTGGGCCAACGGGGAAGAGGACCCGTCAACGTGGAGTCTCATGTAAAACGGTCGTCAAATGATGGTGGTGGTGGAAGACAAGTGCTTGGAGAACAAGAGTTTGTGCTGCCCGACGGATCAGAGCGTTGCTTCGCATGCCCTCTGGAACGTTGTTAAGATACCAGGCTCGTTTGGCCGATCGCTCTAATGTGCGATGGATTCCATCACGCGGCCACTCCCACCGACCATATAATGGGAGGCAAGTAGGGCATAGGTTGCATTGTCAAGTTGATGAGACGCCCGGAAGAAATGCCAACTGCGAGAAGAAAGTCGTGAGGCATGAATGATTTGATAACGTAAGAAGCTCCCCAACCGAGCCGGCCGGCTCAGTTGATCTTGGGCTTCCAAATACTGCCCACAGGGATGCCGTGTACGCGCGGATGTCCGCGCTGCGAGGTTGAGCAAGTGAGATAGAGCAGGCGTGCGGGTGCGTAGACAGTCTCAGGGGCTCGCGGCCCGCAGTATTCTGAATGCGCCGCAACCAAAGGTGATTGTTGTTGCTTCGTACGACGCCAAGGAGTAGAAAGACTGACTAGCTAGCCCATGTGCGGGAGCCGCATGATTAGAGGGGAAACTACATCGGTATCTTGACGTGTTGTTGCATCGCTCACGGCACAGTACCTTGTCTCGAGTTATTGTGTAATTTTGACTAGACCGGCAGAGCAAGTGCTTCTAGATGGTCAGTGGCTTGCCGGTCTTCGGTCTGCTATCAAGACCGCTGCAATTCTGCCGGCGCCATCAACCTACACTAATAGATAGGAGGACAGCTGTGTAGTAGATGATGGAGCAGATGTGACTCAGCAATCGAGGCTACTAGGAAGTCGCATTTGCCTGACTGCTCTACTTTCTGGGGTCTGAAGTGCTTCAGAGAGTAACAAAACAAACAATTGCTGGCGATGGATAATGCTCGATGCAGCAGACTCGGACTCGGCGTTCCGCTAAATTCTCTTTCCTACTCAGCACAGCCTTTAAGAAAGCAATGATTACAGTAAGGCTGTAATGATTTGAGATTAATGCATACAGGTCGATCAAGGAGACTGAATCGCAGTCCAACAGAGGAGAAGAAGACAGGGTTGTGAGCAACAGGCCTACGAAACGGGTTAAGGCAAGAAGAAGTCACGTTCTCATTCAAAGTTCGTTCATGAGTTGCAATTCGGCTGCCACTGACAACAGCAGTCACAGCTCAACACATCGGGTTGCAAAAAGTAATGGTTGTACTTTCACACATTAATTTTCGGAAGGCTAGAATTTTCTCGGGGCTCAGTGTGAGGTCTCTGACGGTCAGCAGCCTGCTTTTTTCTTGTCCGTCAAGACCGCAGCAAAATAGAAATTCATTGGGCAGTCCTGATTGCCGCAGGCTATTGCCGAACGTTTCGCCCTCGCCTCCCTCTCTAAGAAGAGAAGAGGGGAGGGAGGATGTACTACGGCCTTGTCACTTTAATGCCTAAGTGGTTGATATGTACGCTTTTTCGGGCAGCTACCAGTGCACAGACCATCAGAGATACGTTAAAGTAGCATGCTATGCCCGGGTTTGTAGAGCACGCATAGAGCTAATCGACAATCAGCACTCGAGTTTTGCCTGACCCCGCCTTACCCTCTGACAAGAGCCCAGAAGAGTTCACGCAATTCGCTATTTGGTTGGGGCGGATCAAACTTTCATCACTGGCGGCACACTTTTATAGTAGTGGCAACAAGGTTTCAAAGTGCCATTTTAAGTGGCCCGAGATAGTGCGTGGCCTTAGTCGGCGGCGGCAGGGCCTCCCTACCAGTGAGCTGACCAGTCTAGGTCTCGTGTCGAAGCGCCAAAGTGTCATGTTTTTGTGTTGATGAGCGGCGCGCTCCTACTGCCCACTCTATGAGGCACAGTACAGTGCCTTACTATCCAAGATCACTGTACGCCGCACTACCGATACCGTATACATGTCTCTATATATACTGTCACAATCGGTTTTGATAAGTTAGCTTACGGTAACGGGTGTGGATTGACGCCGACGAGTAGGTCGAGGGGCGCTATGCAAATGGGGCTAAGCCACTCGACCACTCAAACCCGGTGTGGCTTTTGCCGCCTCAGCTCTGTCCAACCCCGAGGAAAGGGGGGGGGGGGGGGGGGGGGGGGGG